>PVLD010019304.1:0-36784 GCA_004027595.1 Dinomys branickii
CTGTGACTGGGGATGTTTTCTTCAACTATTAAAAAATGATAGTAGGAAGATATCACAATTGGAAAGCTTTTAAAAATGTTGTTTATTTTTCCCACATTCACACTAGATTTTGGTGTATGTGCTTCATTATGCACATAATATATTAGAGCAGTAGGACACAAATGTAATTTAGAAACGTATCTGTATTGGCAGTTCATGCTCAAAACAGTTTTATTGAGGTAGGTGTCCGGATCAAAAAGGTTTTAGTATGCACTCTTCTAAGGGCATTAGGATGTCAGAATGATTTCAGAGTTCACTAACAAATCCTGTTGAAACCTCCCAGATCAGAGTAGTTATGGAATAAAAACCATAGACCTCTTTTCTACAAAGGTGCCATACAGAGACCACCTTCCTCTGCTTTCACAGAACTTCTAGCTATCTAGTAGCTTTCAAACATCTCTTTGGCTGTCATGGCGTTCAAGAACAGGTTGTCTTATAAATGCAAACAACCAAATGTGCGGTTCATGGTGGGCAGAGAAGGGAGGAAATAATAAAAGGAGATGGTGTGGAAGCGATGGGGCCCGAGGGTCCGGTTTGTGGGCCTCACTTCGGCACTGGACGCTGACAGAGGATGAGCTCCCTCTCACGATGTTGGGCCATGATGCCATCCGGGCTGAAAAGAATCACTTCCCTGGGGAATGGTGTGGGAGTAAAGGGAGAGCCACAAGAACTGACTGTTTGAACAGATTGACTTTTCTCATTCAGCATGTAGGAACTCTTTGTCTTATGTAACCGGACTGGGCCAACAGGTTTTGCTAAATTAAGATTTTTCTGGGACCTGCTCTTGTTACTGGTAATTAATGGGACAGTGGCCTGGATTAATCATTTACAGTGTCTCCAGAACAGTGAACTTCAAGAAGTGTTAGAAGAGTGAGGGCCATGCGACTTGGGCTTGGGTATTCTGTTTCTGCCATAGGAACTAAAGGACGAATTGGGAAGGTTATGTCTTTCTCACAGTTAGATTACTGCCAAAATATGTGAACTCTGCTCACCACCTAACCAGAGACAATCAATAATTGTGTACTGAGTGTGTGTGACAAGGCCTGTGGTGGAGAAAGAAGGAAGTAATAAACATAGGAAGAAAGGAGGGAGGGAGGGAGGAGGAGAGAAGGGAGAGGGGAAGTGAAGGAAAGGAAAGGGAAGGGGAAAAGAGGGACTGAGGAAGGAGGGAAGGAAAGGAAGGGGAGGAAAGAGAGAAGAGAAGGAGAAAAGAGGGGAAGAAAGAAAAGAACGAAGGGGTAGAAATTATCCTTGGCTTCCCTAAAAGGCAGCTAACTGCAATCAAGGCTGCATATGCTGATCGTCAAATGAAAGAGGCAAACATGGAAGCATTTTGAGAACCTAGATAAAAGTTGTGGTGGTCAGGACAGCATCTGGGAAGAGGTGAAATCCAAGGTCAAGAGGATCCTCAGAAGTGGCGGGATTGTGCAAACAGATCGCTGAGCCCCCACTTCCAAAGTTTCTGAGTCAGTAGGCCTGGGTTTTGGCCCAAGCATTGGCATTTCTAACCAGTTCCTAGGGGACGCTGAACTTGTTGATCCAGGGAGCACATATTAAGAACCACAGCTCTGAAGGATTTTAGTTATATAGGAGGGAGAAGACTGGCAAGGGTTGAGATAAAGAAATTGTTAAGAAGAACAAAGTAGGAGAAAGAGAAAGATGTGTTTTGGAGGACTCTGAACTGAAAACCTTGTATAATACAAGAATGAGAGATAAGTATGTAAAGGATTTTGGAATTTATCCTGTCAGCAAATGAGAGTCATTGAACATGTTTGAGTAGTGGCATGACATATGGAAGCTTTATTTTAGGACTATTTAATCTGCCTGCAGTATATTCCATGGTGCTGTACAGGGCAGAGGGAGAGATAGACGCAGAAAAGGCATGTAGGAGGTTGTACATTTATTTAAGTTGTTTTAAAATCTATTTATATGCTGTTCTTTCCAGAGGTGAAGAAAGAAGTGCACCCTGAGGGGTTATATTTTGGTGAAAAGTGGGGGCCAACGGTCCTCTCAGGAAAGAAGACAGAGGCAAACAAACGGAGTCTGCACTTTGGACTGCCGTTATTCAAGTTTTCCTAAAACGTGACAGCATGGAAATCCTCAAGTCTGCTCAGAGTCTGCACCAATTTCATGGGAGAATCTGCAGATTTTCAGGCAGTAAGTTGATCCGTGATGGCCTTCAACCCAGGAGTGAGGAATTCTCTGTTTATAGTTTTGACTCAGAAAGGATCCAAATCTGCCCCACCCTGGAAGTGCATCATTAAGGGGGAATTTTCAGGGTTTAAAAATGGTTTACAATAAGATCACGTTGAATTTTCTTCTTTTTTCCTTTTATGAAGATAAATGCAATCTGTAAAAAATGGTCTCCAAAAAGAAAAGACAAATGCAATCTGTTTGACACTGATTCTTCATCAGGCAGTGGTGTAGGTCCCCCCTCACACACCTTTTACCACAGGCTGGGGACTGTCCCCCGAGAGAGAGGCTCAAGCATGTTTCTTGCATAAGGTGGAATCCATGTGGGTGAACCTGACAACTGCCTATTAGGAGCCCTTGGAAATGTCCATGAGAGACAAGGGTGAAGACTTGGGAAAAAATGCAAAGAAATTCCTTTTGATGACCCATCATGAGTTGACACTGACGTAGCCATCTTGGAGGTGCCAAAGCAAGCCCCGCCCAAAGGAGCCTAGATCCACCCAAGGGGAAGATCAGGTTCAAAATAAACCTCTGCCATCCCCAAATCCCTCTGAGCTTCTGTCTTCAGTCATCCCTCATTATGGTACTGCTCCTTTCCTCCGTGGTTTTTCTCCATTTCCTGCTTTTCTCCTTCATCTTTAGCCACAACTTAGCTCCCTATGGGTTGAATAATAATTTAGTATGAATTCAATTTTTTCACCATGTTTTGCAATAGTAGTTTATTGCCTTTATTCTTTATGGCTAGAGGGGTGGTGGCCTGGTATGACTGCCCCAGTTTTAAAGGCAGGACAAAAAAGGGATAATGGATCTGGTGAATTGCCAGAGATGAAAGGAATGAGATTAGCACCCATTACTTTTTACCCCAGCAGGCAGCTGAAATAAACACAAGAGCTGGGTTGTAATAATTATTTGGGAAAGAATTGGAAAACATCATTTTTTTGTGATACTCATAATGAATGTGGTAACATAAAAGATAGCTATTGCTAGTTTTTGATGCAGTGGAAGTTGTGCACATATTTCTAATACCTTTACCACATCTGCAGTTTTCTCATGCATAAAATGGAGCTAATGCAATAATTGGTATCTACCTTATGGGGTCATTGTAAAGGATTAAATGATTTAAGGCTTGTCTAGCACTTAGAACAGTGTATGGCATCTAACAAGCACTCAGTAAATTTATGATTGTTATTATTATTATTATATAACCACCAATTTGTTTTAGGATGACAACCTCAGTATTCAAATATTCCAAAAATGTATACCCCACAGTGCCTAAATGAAAAAGAATTATACTTGTTTTCCTGAAAACCTTATTATAATGATAAAAGAATGGGTGGGGATTGAGAGAATGAGTGCTTCTCTACTCTCCCAGAACATTTAGGAAATTAAACCCTTTATTTGAAATTATTTGTATGAGAGCTAGAGCCCCCCCTCCCCCAGGAAATGGAGCCTAAACATTGCAGATGCTTGGCACAGTAATTTCCCAGTCACCAGGAAGCCAAGAGTCTACTGTGATCTGGCCCTGATGTGATGCCCACATGTATCTCTGACTGCTAAGGCAACCAAAGCTGCTTGAATACCAGTGTTGCCTCTCTGATACAAGGCTCTTATGTCATCTCATCCCTTCTGTACTCTTAGCCAAAGATTGCTCTGCTCTGTTTTTCACATCTCTTGCTCTTTCTGTCCTCAGGCCTTTTCACAGTGTTCCAGTTCTCTCTTCCACAGCAAGCAGCCTGTGTACTTCCACTCATCCACCACCTAGTTTTCATTCAAATTTGGATCACCCCTGAAGCTCTACTTCTTAAAACTCCCTTCAGCAGGTCATGCTTATTTCACCGAGTGTCACAGAGATTATAATAATCATCCATCCACTTTTCCTCCTCCATCTTTTGTTCTTCCACATTTATGTGAAAATCTTTTCACTTTGAGGAAGACGAGTACATGTACTTTTCCTTATCCACTGGTCAAGTACAACTAAAATCCCCTAGATATATAAAACAAACCTAAGACTAGTATGAAAGGTGGAGAAAAGGAGTCAGACCAGCTAGGGACCTCAGGACCTGAGGAATAAAATGGTAATAATTCCCTTGCATTTCATTTTGCCTCATCTATCCCAGACTTGGACCTGAAGAGGGTCCCAGGGTGTTTTGGAACAACAACAGCAACAGACAAAACAAAAAGGTCAAACAAAAGCCTGCTTTCTGCAGCCCAAGTACTAGCAAAGTGCCTGATGCAAGAGAACCTTCAGAAAATAACCACTCTACTCCAATCAAATGCCACAGAAAGATCTGTGGCCTCAGCCCCCAGGAACACCAGAAAAGGTCAAGTGAGGAGTCCAGACTTCTGCTGTGCATAGCTGCAGCAATATCCCCCTCTCAGGAGCGTGACAGCAGAGGAGGAAGTCAAGACTTTTATCCTCGATGGGTGGCAACCAGCATACTCCCCTGTGGGAATCTTGCATTCCCACACTCACCTGGTAGTAATGAGTCACCCACCATTCTGCATCCACGGGGGTGGTGTCAGAGAAGGAATAGTGGAGAATTAGTACTTTCACCAGCACCCGGTGGTAATGAGGCCTCCATATGGAGTTAGAACTCCCTTCAGATGACAATAAAGGCTTATTGGGGAGTCTAGAGTTCTAAGCTTTCCTGGGAGGGACAGGTGAAACTCCTGCTTACCATATCAGAGCTGCATCAGAGAAAGCCAGCTAAAGCTTAAGTAAGATCCAGAGTACCATGGATAAGCATCCAGGTTTCAATTTAAAAATCACTTATCATACGGGAAAAGATCAACTTGAATGAAAAAGAAAATTAATAGATGTCAACACAGATGGCAGAGATGTTAAGACTATATGGCAAAAGTTAAAAGAAGATGTCATAAAAATGCCTCAGTAACACAAAAGTAATAGACACAAATGAAGGAGTAGAAACTTTCTGCAAAGAAAGAGAAGATGTAGAGAAGAAACAGAGCTGAAAATACAATAACCAGAATAAACTCACTGGATGGGCTTAATAACAGAATTGAGAGGACAGAGAGCATAACCAGTAAACTTGAAGAAGAAGAAAAACAATAAAAATTACCCAATGTGAACAACAGAGAAAAATAGATGGAAAAAACGATTAGAACTACAACAAAAGCTCTAAGTTATGAAAGTCTGAGTCAGTGAAAGTCCTGGAAAGAGAGAAGAAAGTAGGTGGGGCTGAAAAAGTGCTCAAAGAAATACATGGAACATTTTCCAAATTTGGTTAATATGATAATGTACAGCCTCCAGAAACTGAGCAAACCTCAAACAAGGTAAGTCCACACCAAGTCACATAATGCTCGAACTTCTGAAAACTAAAGTCAAAACAGTGAAAGTAAAATAACATATTATTGATAGAGGAAAAACAATTCAAAAGACAGTGAATTTCTCATCAGAAACCATAGAGGCCAGAAGGGAGCAGCACAACATTTTTCAAGTGTTGAAGGAAAAGAACTGTCAACCTCAAATTCTACATCTAGTAAACATATCCATGAGACATGAAGAAGGAATCAAAACAATCTCTAGTGAAGAAAAGTAAGAGAATCTGTCAATGGCAGACACATCAAAAGGAAAGGTCAAAGGAAATTCTTTAAACAAAGGAAATAATATAAGAAGGAATCTTAGACTATTTAGAAGAACCACCCAAAAAGAGTAAAAATGGGTAAATACATTTTCTTTCCATGTATCTTCTAAATTGTTTGCTCTTTGAAGCAAAACTTATAACATGATATGATCTGTTTGTACATGTATTCAGAGAAAATATCTAAGACAACTGTATTATAAACAGAGCAGGGTAAAGAGGTAAAGAAGATAAAGTTTTTCTCCTAACTTGAACTGGTAAAATGTGTAGTAAACTATAATAAATTATATATCTATAACCTAATACCTACAGTAACCACTAAAAAAGCTACACAGTGAGATACACTCATAAAACTATAAATGAATAAAAATTGAATTCCAAAACATGTTCAACTAACACACAAAAAGGCAGAAAAAAAACAGGTGTGTTAAGCAGAAAAAAAAAATAGAAAATTAAATAATAAAATAGAAGGTATAAGTCTTGATATATCAATCATTGCATTAAGTGTAACAGCTCTAAAATACATTAATCAATAGGCAGAAATTGGCTCAGTGTATTAAAAAATACAAATGTATGATGTCTACAAGAAACTAACTTCAAATATAATGATATAGATGTGTTGAAAGTAAAAAGATACATCATATAAACATTAGTTTTAAAAAGCCGAAGTGGCTATATTACTATTAAATAAAGTAGGCTTCAATGTAAAGAAAAGTATCAGACATTATTTTCCATAATTATAAAAGTGTCAACCACAAGCAAGCATAGCATACTTAAATGTGTATGCATCACATGATGGAACTGCAAAATATGTGAAGCAAATTATATGACATAGATAAATTCACAATAATGTTTAGAAACTACACAACTCCTCTCTTAATAATTGGTAGACTATCTTCTAAACAGAAAATTGGGTAAGAATATATAATAATCATCCAACAGCTCTACCAATCAGCAAGACTTAATACCGCACCCAGCCATAGATGCATACCTGTTCTTTTTAAGTCCCTGCTTATTATATACCATGATAGACAATACCTTGCCCACAAAACAAACTTCGACTCATTCAAAATAACTGGAATAATGCACAATATATTCTCCAACCCCAATGGCTTCAAACTAGAAATCCATAACTGCAAGATAATAGGAAAATCTCTAAACAGTTGGAAGTTAGATTCCACACTTACAAGGAAAATGTGTCAAATAAGAGTTCTAAGGAAAATAAAAGCAAAACATTGAACTGGATAGAAATGAAAATACATACATCAAAATAGGTATGTGACACCCAGCAAAAGCTGGGAGAAAAACTTTTAGCACCAAAAGCCTACCTTAGAAAGGAAGAAAAGTCCCAAGTCAATAATAGAAGCACTCGTCTGAAGAATTTAGAACAGCAAAAATATACCCAAAGCAAGCAAGACAGAAATAATACGAGCAAAAAATCAATGAAATTGACAACAGGAAAACAATAGAGAAGATCAATGAAACAAGCTTGTTTTGTGAAAAAAAATCAATAAAATTGACCAACTTTCAGCAAGACTGACAAATAAAAAAAGAAGGGCAGATACAATTGTCAACATCAGGAATTAAATGGGTTATTATAACAAACCCGCAGACACCAAAAGAAAAATAAGGAAATATTCTATACACATAAATTTGACAATTTAGATGAAATGTAATAAGTCCTCAAAAAGCGCAAACTACCATGACTCACCCAATGAGAAATTTTCAATAGTCCTATGAGTATTAGAGAAACTGAATTTTTAATTTTAAAACTCCTCTAAAAGAAATTGACAAGCCCAGATGGTTTCACTGGGAAAATCCTGCCAAATGTTTAGAGAATCAACCTTAATTCCACAAAATCTCTTATAGAAGATAGAAGAGGATGGAACATTTTTAACTCATTTTATCAAACTAGTATTATTCTGACACCAATCCAGATGAAGACAGTGCTAAAAAAGAAATGTAGACATTCATCCCAGAAAAATGAAAAATGTTCCCACAAAACATGTACATGAATGTTCATAATAATCCCAAACTGAAAACGACCCAAATGTGCTAGCACCAGAGGACGGTTACACAGGCTAGGGTGTTACTCAGCAATGAACCGGAAGGAAATATTGAGTTCCAAAAATAATTGGATGAATCTCTAGGAAATTATACTGTCTGAAATAAAAGCCAATCCCAAAAGATTAAAAGTTGCATGAGACCACTTGCATAATATTTTTGAAATGACAAAATTTTAAAATTTAGAGAACAAAGTGGTGGTGCCAGTGGTTAGGGACTGAGTGGAGGGGTAAAAGAGGGGGTTTTGATTATAAAAAGGCAATAGGAAGGATCTTTAGGTGACAGAAATACGTGTACTGTGAGTGTATCAATGTCAATATTGTGATATTGTAGCCTAGTTTTGCATGATATTATTATTGGGAGAAACTAAATAAAAGGTAAATGAGAAATCTCTGATTATTTAATGGCATGTGACTCCACATTTACATAACTCATAATAGCTAAATCTTGGAAGGGGCATAGACGTCCATCAACAGATGAATGGATAAAGGAAGTGTATTTATAAACAGTGGAGTACTACTATGCCATAAAGAAGGATAACAGTTATTTGGAGGAAAACGGAAGCACTTTGAGACCATAATATTAAACGAAATGAATCAGACACACAAACTTACATACCACATGTTTTCTCTTATATAAGAAACATAAAATGTACATAAAGAGCAAAACAAAAGATAATAAGAAACAGCAAACTATAGCTTTCTCACATGTGAAGGGGAACAAGAGATAGAAGGGGAGAAGGGGATGAAAAAATAAATTAAGATGTGTTTTGTACATGTACCAACAATGACTATTACCATGATGTACTGCAAAGATGTATTAATAAACAATTAAGGTAGTATAATTTAATTTAAAAAATAAAAATGCTGATGTTATTATTTTTATAATTAAGTTTATTGGCACAATTTAGACATGCATAATGATCACAACTGCCGCAGGGAATTTGTGCACGTACATGATATAGTTCTTCTTGTTTTCCCACCCCTTTAATCGTTATCTTCTAGCTGTACCACTCACTGTCTCTCTCTCACTGCCTCCTACCAGATGGGAGTCTGTGACTTGGACTAGGGAGGAGCAGTGGACATGGTTAGAAGTGGGTAGTTTCTGCTTTTGAACCAAAAGCATTTGCTAGTGGGTCAAGCATAAGAAATAAAAGAATGGATCAAACATGACTCTGAGGTTTTTCCTCAGCCATCCAGTTGATGGATTTATTATTTCCTTAGATGAGAAAGACTGCAGGGGAAGCATGTTATATTTGGGGAGAAATTTGGTAGTTTGGGTGCAGATGTGATTTCCAGTAGACTTCCAAGTAGAAAAGTACAGCAGGCAGTTAGACATATGAGCCTGGGGCCGAGAGATTAGATCTAGAGAATTAAAGCAAGGAGCCATCAGCACAAGCAGCAAATGGAGCAGATCTAGTCATGAGTGTAGGTAGGACTGCCTCCATGGTATGTGCAGGAAAGAAGTAGCCTGGGTCTAAACCCTGGGATTCCAAAGTTTAGAGGCCTCAGAAATGAAGAGAAAGCAGCAAAAGCAGTGGATGACAATGACTAACCAGATGTAGAAGAGCTGTAGGGAAGTAGAATTTAGGAAATAAATGCCTAACTCTGACTACCCTGCTTACCTTTTAAATGGATGAATTGTCCCCTGGTTTCAACCTCAGCTCTTTTGCCCTCCCTGTATAAGCAGATTCTCCCGAAAGTGATTGTCTCAACTCGTGAAAATCATTGATTGTCGAACACTGCTGAGATAGCACCTAGGCACCTGTTCTAGTTATTCATTAATGCATAACATTATTCATTAATGCATAGCATTAATGGTGTGGCTTCAAACAATACCAATCATTTATTATCTCTCACAGTGTGTTGGGTCAGGAACTCAGGAGTGGCTTGGTTGGGCAGGTTTTGGCTCAGGATCTCTCGGATGGCTGCAGATGATTGAAATTGAAATCCTCTGAAAGCTCACTCATTCACAAAATCTGGCATTTGGGCCAGGAAGACTGAAACCATTGGTCCAGGTACAACTCATCAATCTTGGATTTATACAATGCACAATGTAATTTCAGGGTACAACATTTTTAAGCATATATGAAGCGGTATCCATCACCCTCTAAATTCTCCAGGTTGGCACAGTCTAAGTACATACCAGAGCTCATTGGTCTGGAACCAGAAATAGATGTTGGTTTTCCAGATATGGGATAGAATCTTTTCAGATAGGATTATATTATACTTGTGTATCTATCCCAGCCAGTCTTTCCTTCTAGAATGGTACTGCACTACACCCCAAATTGTTTACCTCAAACCTAAAATCACTGCACTTCTCCACATGATAGAGCAAGCAAACTTTACGATGTTGAAAAGCCCTACAAGTCTCTTGAGAGCTCTGGAGTACTTGCCATTGCATGAGCATGTTGTGTATCAGGGTTGTCAGACATCCTGCTCTGCCAAGACGAATGACTCCAGCTTTACCCTTGTGGTCCCATCCTAATTTCTAATGGTGCTCTTTTACTCATTCTCAAAATCTCCTGATTAGAAGTCTCTTATGTTTTTATGTAATTTTTCCACTCGATGCATTTCCTGCTTTCAGTCAGATTATTTTAGAATTTGGCTAGATATGCAAATTATTCCTCTGGGAGGCAATAAGCCAGTGGTGGGAAACCAATGGCACACATGCCACAGCAGACTGTTTGTAGCATTGAAAACTCTAAAAAATTAGTCATCACTGCAATAGGAGGTTGTGTGACCAAAGGGTTCTGAAAGAGAAGAACCAGCTTTTCCTTGAGTGTGGCGGTGGGGAGTGTTCAATGTCAAAAGGTAAATCTAGATAGACCTTAAGTGCAAAGTCATCATCTTCATAACAGTAGTATGACTTACTATTTTTTTTTTGGTACTGGGAATTGAACTCAGGACCTTGTGCTTGCCAGGCAGGTACCTGTACCACTCATCTATATCCCCAGCCCCTTCATAAAAGTAGTAAGTAAAACATCCAGAAGCTTTCTTAACTCATACCCACTTACTTGATTCACCTGATGAACCATATTACCCAGTGGAGGCAACATAGCAACTCCCCGACTTATGGTCATTCGAGTTGCAAACTTTCACAAGTGTCTTGTATAAGATTCACAAGTGTACAGTATAGGACTCAATTTGTCAGATTACAAATGAATCCTATTTGCAAACATTACAAACATTCTCCTGGAACAGAACTCATTCATAAGTTGGGGGCTTACTGTACTGACGCCAAGGGCCCCCAACTTCCAGGGCTAAAGGCCTACTCTTTAAGATATAGAATACTTCTGTTTCCTCATTTAGCAGAGTGAGGTAAGTTTGTCCTCAAATACGCATATGCTTGTAGTTGTTATTAGAATTCTGTAATATCACTAGATGTGACTTGAATTGATGAACAAAGACCATAAAAACCCTCAATCACTGATAGACTTGATTATGGCAAGTTTCTGGGAGTAAAAGAAAAAGACCATTAGTTTGTGTGTTGTAGATTTAGCTGTAAAAAAATGAAAAAAAAACCGATTAAGTGGACTCTAGAAAAAGTCTATATTCAGATTTCCTCATAAATATGAAAAAATTGTAAGTTTTGCTATTCAGCAACTTTGAATACCCTTTCTACATCAGATGCATATCTTTCTTCAGGTAAAAGCCAGAACTTATTCTCCTTTATCATACCTTGCAGCTAGCCAGCAGGAACATGACCCAGGTTCTGGCAGTTGAGATTTAACTTGGAAGTGGACAAATATTTACGGAACACTTGCTAGATGCCGAGCATTGATCTAGACACTGTGAAGAGAAGTGAAGAATAAAGGACATGCTGTCTTAATCCAGGATACCTGTCACTAAGACTAGAGGCTCCCCAAAAGTCCTGTGTGGTAGAGTAGGATGGGCAGTGCCTTCAGGAACACAACAGGTGCCAGACAAAATGATGGGGCCCAGGCCCAGGCCCAGGCCCAGGTCCAGGAAGAATGAGATTTTCCCTTCCTGGGGGGTGGGTAGGAATAGGGGCTGCTTGCTCCCTTCCAAAGAGTGGAAGAAGTGGGTTCTAGAGGCTCTATCCCACATGGTTCAGAGTGGCCCAGGATATTGGGGCAACTGCAGCAATAACTAGATGTTTCCAAGGGTACCTCTCTTCTCTCATCAGATAGTGAATTCCTTTTTTTTTTTAGACAGGGTCTTGTTATGTAGTTCAGGCTGGCCTTGAACTCACTACATAGGCCAGGCTGGCCTCAAACTGTTGGCATTCCTCCTGCCTCAGCCTCCCGAGTGCTGAGTACAGGCATGTGCCACCACGCCAGGTCAGTAAAAGTTTATGTACCCTGGGCCAGGAATTAACATTGCCCCCATTAAATTCTCGCAATACAGATTTTCCAAGTGCCATATGATATCATTTATGTGAAAACACTTAGCACAGTGCCTGAGACACAGGAAGTATTTAATTTATTTGAAGTTTTAATTATGTACAGCTAGCTCCATAGTTTATGGGGCCCACCCCAGTGCAAAATGAAAATGTGGGATTGTCTCTCTCTGTCTTTCTCCCTCTCTCTTTCTCTCATTACAGTGCTTCTATAAAGGAAAAAGTTTTAATTACTGCAATAAATTTTAAAACATTATCACATATACTGCGACAGCTGATAGTTACCAACCACTCTCCCCAGCTGCCATTTCAACCCTCTGCACTGCGATGGGGGTGAGGCTGGGATCGGCACCTCTTAGGAAGTCCACCTGGGCTTCCCATGACAAATGGATAACTTTCAGAATTTTTAAACCTCTGTTCCAGGACAGGCGAGGTACCTTGACTTAGTGTAGGAGAGGCTTGCCCTGCCCCAAGACACAGCCTCCACTGAGCTGTGACACTGCCAACCTGAGGCAGGATGGCTACATCCTGCCCAAGTCTGCTGGGAATGGAGGGCAATAAGGAGACACCTGGGGAAATCGAAGACACCAGAGGTTTAGGGAGCAGGTGACCATGATCCTCCTCCACAGAGGTGGGGAGCGGTAGGCCTGTGTGTGAGCTGAGTCTCCAAGACCTGCCATCTGTTCCTGTTTCATCGGATTTCACATAGAAAGCTAAAGTTATATAGAATTGATGGTGACAACATATCATTAAACCCAGTACAGGGTTCCTCTGAGCAGGGAGTCCTGGGTGTCTACCCAGGGTACAGGAACATGATACTGTTTCCATTCACCATCTGCTCAAGGACTTACCCTAGCTGATTTCCATAGATATTCGGGAGAAAGCAGACCATCTTACACTGCCATCTTGACTGGTTAATCTAAACTGTCAGCTCGCCTGCATTCAGAGATTCCTGGAGAGGTGCCAGGACAGTGAAGGAGCTTTTCTCATCCTTTGAAGTTCATAGCTGAATGTGCCGTTAGGAGGGGGGTCCAGCTAGAGGGAGTGGGTCACTGAGGGCATGCCTTGGAGGGGCACATCTCTCATTGGCACTCTTCACCTGTGCTCTGCTTCCTAAAGCCCACGACATGAACAACTTTGCTCCACAATGTCCCCTGCCATGATGTTTCTGCCTTGGAGCCAGCTGATCCTGGACTAAAACCTCTGAAACTATGAGCCAAACACAATCTCTCCTGTTTTAAATTGTTGGTGTCAGGTATTTTGTTCCAGTGATGGGAAAGCTGACTGACACACATCTTCATAATTTAAAACACCTTTCTCAAATCTTCACTCCATGCCAGTCACTGTTCCGGTTTTTTGTTCCCATTTACACCCAAATTTCTAGAGTAAGTTTTCTTTACTTGCTATCTTCACTTGCCCTCCTGTTTTCTGAATACACTCCAATCAGGTTTTGTTCACTGTGGCATTTAAGTTAACTATTTTCATCGTTGCTGGTTTCTCTTACCTTTCTCCTTGCTTACTCACAGACAGGGATTGCTTGAGCATCCTGCTGAGTAGCTGCAATGTGCTCTCCTATGGATATTTCCATTAAGGTTGTCATCTCTTCTCTGAGGTTGAGAATGGAATTTGAAACAATTTCTCTAGGATCTGTCTTAACGGAGGCTTCTCTTCCTAGAGGACATCTCAGCTCCAGCAAAGATTCAAGGGAAGAATCAAGCTGCCTTCACTGAGAGGAGTTGTATAGTTTTCTGTGACTCTTTTACTTCTTATCAAAGAGAATGCCTGTGCAGACTGAAAAACAACACTACTGAGAATGTGAAACACTCTGAATGCAGAACATTCACAAGTTATCATTGCTATAAGATATTTATCTAGAGAAATAGTTTGAGTTCCACATTTTCTACTGCTACTTTCTACTATAAACATACCCTCAGAATTCAAATTAGGGCCAAGAGAGTGTTACTGTTAGTTATAAGACACCTGGTTTTTGGATATTTAAACGGATATTCTCTAGTCATACTTCCAGTTAATTTATTTAAAAATTAGGAATATTTCTTCTTTATTTTTCTTTTTTCCATTTTTTTATTTTAAAGAGAATTAAAAATAACACAATAACGACAACATAGACAAAAACAAAACAACACAAAACCAGTAACAAATGATACAGGGTTTCAAAACAAAATAATAGGAATTAACAGTGGTTGTTATATTACCTATTGTTATCTTGAACAAAGCTGCTCACATTACCAGATGTAAGACTGCAAGATTGACCAACCCATTAAAGACAATAAAAAATATTTTCACAAAACTTTATAAATGATACAGAGCTTCACTAAACACAATGGTAGGAATTCACCAGTGTTAGCTATATTGCGTATCGTTGTCTTCACATTAGTTGGTCAGATTACCAGATATAAGCATGCAAAGTTGGTGAAAAAAATTAAGCATCAACTGTTCTTTTCAGTAAGCCAATAGATATCAGCAGTACAATTATCCCAGCTATCCTTATATATATATTTTCCCCTTCCTTCTTTTTCTCTATTCCCTCATCCCAATTGTTCCTTCTCTTTGAGAAATTTCTTTCCATTTCACAGTATCTATTGTACCTTTAGGGTATTTTTTACTCTTTCAGGTTCTCACACTCGGGGGACAATATGATATTTATACATGTGGATCTGATTTATTTCGTTTATGCGTATGGTCTCTAGTTGCATCCACTTACCTATAAAAGCCTTGACTTTATCTTTTTTTATACCTGAGTAATACTCCATTGTATAAAAATGCCATATATTTTTTATCCATTCTTCTGTTGATGGGCATTTGGGCTGTTTCCAAGATTTAGCTATGACAAATTGCGCTGCTATAAACATGGATGCACATATATTACTGTGGTATGATGTTTTTAATTCTTCTGGGAAAATATCCAGAAAGGAAGTAGCTGGGTTAAATGGAAACTCTGATCCTAGTTTTGTGAGTAATATCCACACTAATTTCCACAATAGTTTCACCAGTCTACACTCTTCACCAGCAGTGGAGAGGGGTTCCTTTTTTCCACACAGCACCTCCAGCATTTGTTCTTGGTTGATTTCTTGATGATAGCTATTCTTTCTGAGGTGAGATGGAATCTCAGTGTTGTTTTAATTTGTATCTCTCAAATGACCAATGATATTGAACATTTTTTCATATATTTATTTGCCATTTGTATTTCCTCATATGAGAAGTGTGTGTTCATCTCAGATGCCAATTTTTGCATTGGGTCTTTGAATTTTGAGGGCCTGATTTTTAAAAATTCTTTATATGTTCTAGATGGAAGTCAGAGGGAGAGGTGGCTAAAACTTTTTCCCAATTCGTGGGTATTCTTTTTATTCTGTTGGTGATTTCTTTTGATGTGCAAAAACTTTTCAGTAAGTTGAGATCCCACTTGTTTATTCTTGGAAGTATTTCCCATGCAGATCGGTTTTTGTTCATGAACTCTCTGCCTACCCCAATGTCTTCATTTCTGCCTACTTTCTTTGCCACTAGATTTAGGGTTTCTGTTTTAATATTTAGATCTTTGATCAGTTTTGACTTTAGTTTAGTGTATAGTGATAGACATGGGCCTAGTTTTAGTCTTCGGCATGTGGAAAGCCAGTTTTTCCAGCACCGTTTATTGAAGAGGCTCCCAGTGAACATGTTTGGCCCCTTTGCCAAAGATAACGTGACCGATTGTGTTGTAGTTGTGTCTGTATCTTCTAATCTGTTCCATTGATTTTCAGGTCTATGTTTGTGCCAGTACCATGCTGATTCTATCACAGTAAGATTGTAATATAATTTCAAGTCAGCGATTATGATGCCTCCTTTCTTCCCTTTGTTGCCTAGCATTGCTCTTGCTATTCTAGGTCTCTTCTGATTTAAGATAAATTTTAGGAATATTTTCTGTATGGTATACTAATGGTATTTTAATTGGGGTTGCATTGAAAGTGTGCAACAATTTTGGGGCTATGCCCATTTTCACAACATTGCTTCTTCCTATCCATGAACAAAGAATATCTTTCCATTTTATGGAATGCTCTTTGATTGCTTTCTTCAGAGTACTGTAATTTTCACTGTATAATTCCTATGTATTTCATTTTTTGTGTGCTATTGTGAAGGGTGTTGTTTCCCTAATTTCTCTCTCAGTGTGTTTATTGCTTGTGTATAGGAATGCTATTGATTTTTGAATGTTGACTTTGCATCTAGCTACACCACTGAATTTGGTTATTAAATCTATAAGACTTTTGGTGAAGTTTTTCAGGTCTTCTCTGTACAGTATCATGTCATCTGCGAATAATGATAATTTCACTTCTACTTTTCCTATCTTTATTCCTTTCATTTCTTTCTCTTATCTAATCACTCTGGCTAATATTTCCATAACTATACTGAATAGGATTAGTGACAGTGAACATCCTTGTCTTGTTCTTGATTTTAAAGTGAAAGATTTCAGTTTTTGTTCATTTAGTAGGATGTTAGCTATTGGTTTGTCATAGATGGCTTTTATCAGTGTGAATTAAAGACCATCTATTCCTATTTTCTGTAGGGTTTTTATCACGAATGAGTGTTGGACTTTATCAAGAGCTTTTTTTCTGCATTTATTGAGATGATCATGTGATTTTTGGTTTTGGCTCATTTGATATGGTGTATTACATTATTTGATTTGCATATACTGAATCATCCTTGCACTCCTCGGATGAATCCCACTTGGTTGTGGTGTGTAATCTTCTTGATGAGTTGTTACATTCTGTTTGCTAGTATTTTATGGAGAATTTTGGCATCTATGTTCATTAGGGAGATTGGCCTGTAGTTCACTTTTTGGTCGGGTCTTCCTTTTTTTGGTATCAGGGTAATGCTTGCCACCAGGAATGAGTTAGGGAGAGTTACCTTCTTTTTAATTTCTTTAAAGAGTTTGAGAAGAATTGGCATTAAATCTTCTCTAATTTTCTTATAGAATTCAGCTGTGAATCCATCCGGACCTGGGCTTTCTTTGTTTGTTAGATTTTTATTACATTTTCAATTTTGTTGGCTGATATTGAGTTATTCAGGATTTTTATATCTCCTTCATTCAGCTTGGGTAATTCATATATATCTAGCAATCTGTCCATTTCCTCTGTGTTTTACATCCTATAAGAGTAAAAATTTTTGAAGTAGATATTGATGGTCTTCTGAATTTCTACAGGATCTGTAGTGATTTCATTCTTTTCACTCCTTATTGCATGGATTTCATTTTTTTCTTTCCTTTTCTGATAAGGTTGGCTAGGGATTTATTGATTTTATTTATTCTTTCAAAGAACCAACTCTTTGATTCATTAATTCTTTGTAGTGTTTTCTTAGTCTCCATTGCATTAAGTTCTGCTCTGATCTTTATAATTTACTATCTTCTTTGGGCTTTAGGCTTGACTTGCTTTTCTTTTTCTAGAAGCTTGAGGTGCAGCATAAGACTGTTTATTTGTGCTGATTCTGTTTTCCTGATGTGAGAATTTACCACTATAAATTTCCCTCTGATGACTACTTTCATTGCATCCTACATGTTCCTACAAGTTGTATCTGTATTTTTGTTTGATTGTAAATATGTTTAATTACTGCTTTAATTTCATCTATGACCCATTGGTTGTTCAGGAGTGTGTTAGTTAGTTTTCATATGTGTATGGAGTTTTTACAATTTTTTTCCCATTAATTTCCAATTTCATTGCACTGTAGTCTGACAGAGTGAATGGGATAATTTCAATTTCTTTACATTTACCTAAGCATATCGTATGGGCTAGTATATGGTCTATTTTAGAGAATGTCCCATGTGCAGCTGAGAAGAATGTATATGCTGATGCTGTTGGGTGGAACAATCTGCAAAGGTCTACTAACTGCATTTGTTCACAAATTTGGTTTAGTTCTGTTATTTCTTTGCTGATTTGTTGTGTAGTTGCTCTATCTCTTTGTGACAATGTGGTATTAAAGTCCCCTGTTATGATTGTGTTTCTACTTATTTGATTTTTGACATCTGTAAAATTTGTCATACAAGGTTGTATGTGCCTGTATTTGGTACATAAATCTTTATAATTGCTATCTTTTCCTCTTGAAGTTTTCCCTTCACAAGTATGTAGTGATCTTCAACATAATAGCTAGGCTTGCCTTTTTCTGTGTCCCTGTCACATTAAATATTGTTTTCCATCCTTTGACTTTCAGTCTGTGTATTTCCTTCTGAGTTAAATGTGTTTCTTGTATACAGAATATTGCTGGATTTTGTTTCTTGATCCATTCTGCCAGTCTGCCTCTTTTTATTGGTGTATTGAGGCCATTTACATTAAAGATTGTAACCAAGGTGTTTGGCTTATCTTTGTCACGTTATTTTCCTGCTGTTTGTTCCCTACTTGTTCCCTCTGTTTAACTGCTTGCTCTGCTTGGTGGTTCCTTTCTGTTGTCATTCTTGAAATTGTGCTCATTATTATCTCTTTCTAGAATATCTTTTAGTACTCTTTGTAGGGTTGGCTTGGTGCTCATAAATTTCTTCAGTTGTTCTTTGTCATGGAAATATTTTATTTCTCCATTAATTTTCAAGGATAGTTTTGCACAGTACATCAATCTTGGTTGGAAGTTGTTTTCTTTTAGTACCTGAAATACTTCACTCCAAACTCTTCTTGACTTGATGGTTTTTGTTGAGAAATCTGCCATGATTCTGATCATCTTTCCTTTATAGATGATCCATTTCTTTTCTCTAACAGCTTTTAATATTCTGTGCTTTTGCTGAATTTCTGCAATCTTCATCACTATATGTCTGAGTGTAGATTTATTTTGGTTATGGCTGACTGGAGTTCTATATGTCTCAATAACTGTATGTGCAATTCTTTTTCCACGCTTGGGAAATATTCTGCTGTTACTTCTGCAAATAGTCTTTTTGTGTCCTTTCTGTTGACTCCTGCTGTTTTGTGGACATCTATTAATCTTATATTGTTTTTCTTTGCATCATCTTGCAGCTGTTGAATTGTTATTTCCTGGTTCCTTGTTACTTTTAAGAGATCCTTTGTTTTGCAGTCATTAGCTGCAGTGCTGTCTTCAAAGTCTGAAAGTCTATCTTCAGCTTCATTCAAACGGTTTTGCTAGCTTTTGATGGAATTTTTAATTTCCTGGATATCTGTTTGAATCTGTTTCCCGCCTTCTAATTCTTTCCTATATGGTTCACTCAAGGCTTCCATTATTCTATGTGCCTCTAATTTTTAACTATGTCTTCTTTAGATGTGCTGAGCAATTCTTTCATTATTGTTGTCATTTCATTTTTTTACCTTAGAGATTATTTCCGATCTGACTTTGTCTATAGCCTGATGGAGTTGTTTCTTTACTTCAGTTGCTATCATTTCAGAAATTTCTGGTGTGTGACTTCTGAGCTCTTCTATATTGATGTCTCCTAGACTTGTTTTGGATGGGGTAGAGGGCTGAGATTGCATTTTACTCTCCTGTTGTGTCATTTTTGAAGATCCAGAGGTTCCCCAGGACTCAGCCTCATTCCTGTGTAGGAGTGGCAGGGCACGTTTCCTGAAACTTCCCAGTGCTCAGCTTCGCTCCTGTGACGGTGTGTGGGGTTATAGCATTGTCACCAAGGCTCCCACAGCTGTCCAGTGTTTAGCTTGGCTCCTGTGAGCATTTGGGGGGCATGACATTGTCACCAAGTGTCCCAAAGCTGTATCAGGCTCGGCTTTTTCCTCTTTGTTTTTCTTGGTGAGATGACATCATCACCTTGTTCTTATGAAAAGAGCAGGTTGGCATATTTGCTTCACAGTTGCAGCAGGTTTTAATTTCAGGAAGTCCAGAAGCAAAGCCCATCCTTTACCCAACTCTATAGACATGCTCTGCTCCTCCATAATACTTGCAAAACTTCTCTCTCTTCTTTCTCATATCAAAGAATTTAATGTTTCAAAGTTTTCCTTTTGCATATTCCCAAACCCTAAGTCTTCAATTGTATAACCATAATCTTTTGATAGTTAACTCTGAAAAACTACTGTTCAGTTCTTTTCTATGATTAGAAATCTAACCTCACAGTAATAACTCTCAATATTAATGATCTCAATTCCCCAATCAAAAGATGCAGATTGGCAGAATGGATAAAAAGAAAATCCAACAATATACAGCATATAAAAAACACATCCAATTTTAAAAGATACCTATTAAATATCAAAAGATGTTATTGTGAAAAAGATACCTATTAAATATCAAAAGATGTTAATATCAAAAAGATACCTCATTAATATCAAAACAATATTCCATGCAACAGGAACCCACATGAAAGCATAAGTTGCTATCCTAACTTCATGCAAAGTGGATTTCAAGCTAAAACTGATCAGAAGAGACAAAGAAAGTCACTGCATATTAGTTAAGGGAACAATTCAACAGGAAGAGTTCACAATTACAAACATATATGCACCAAATACAAGCACACCCAACTTCATAAAATGAACATTAGTGGACATGAAAAACCAGATAAACACCAATAATAATGGAGGAATCTCAATACTCCACTGTCACAAATGGGCAGATCAACTAGACAAAACAAGAACATAAATCATAGTTGAACTAAGCCTTCAAACAAATGAACTTAATAGATATCTACAGAATATTCCATCCAGCAGCAACAAAATGCACATTATTCTCAGCAGCACATGAGTCTCCAAAATAGACCACATACTAACTAATAAAGCATGCTTAAGTAAATGCAAAAGAATAGAAATTATCCCATTATTAGATCATAGTGAAATAAAACTAGAAATCAGTGGCAAAAGAAACTTCAGAAATTATGGAAATTAAGGTGAAATTAAAGAAGAAATTAGGCAGTTTCTACAACCAAATGATAATGCCAGTATAATGTAATGGAATCTATGGGACACAATGAAAGCAGTCTTAAGAGGGAAGTTCATAGCAGTGAACTGCCACATCAGAAATACAGAATGAGCTCAAAAAATAAACTAATGATGCACCTCCAGGTCCTAGGAAAATAAGAACAACCAAAACCCAAAGCTAATATGAGGAAGGAAATTATAAAGCTCAGGGATGAAATTCATGAAATTAAGAATTAAATTAAGACTTTTAAAAAAGCAATACAAAGAATCAATAAATCAAACAGTTGGTTCTTTCAAAGATTAAACAAAATAGACAAACCCTTAGCTAATCTTACCACGCTAAGAGAAGACTCAAATCCACGCAACTAGAAATGAAAAGATGTAGGCTGGGGAGATGGTTTGGCAGCACAGTGTCTGCCTGGCAAGTGCAAGGTCTTAAGTTCAATTTCCAGTACAAAAAAAAAGGAAAAAAAGTAAATAAAAAGGTGGAAATCACAATGGATTTTGCTGAAATTCAGATGATTATCAGTAACTACTTTGAGAAACTGTAGTATAATAAAAAATTCAGAGAAAATGGATAAATTCCTGTATACATATAAACTACTAAAACTGAACCAAGAAAGTGTAAAAATCCTGATGAAACAACCATCAGTCAGTGAAATTAAAGAAGTAATAAAAAAACCACAAACTAAGAAAAGCTGAGATCCCAATGGATTCACTGTGGAATTCTGAAAGAACTTTAGAGTTCTAACACCAGTACTCCTCAAACTCTGCAGTGAAATTGAAAGGGAAGCTGTATTCCAAAAGTCATTCCTAGCACCAAGCATTACTCTGACTTCAAAATCAGAAAAGGACCCAACCAAAAAAGAAAACTACAGGCAAATCTCTTTAACCAACATAGATACAAAAATCCTCAATAAGATTCTGGCAAACAGGTTGTAGGAAATCATCAAAAAGATCTACAGCATTGCCAAGTAGGATTCATTCCAGGGATGCAGGGATGGTTCAACTTATGCAAATCAATAATTGTATACTACATAAACAGAAGCAAGGTAAAAATCACATGATCATCTCAGTAAATGCAGAAAAAAATTTTTGAAAAAAATCTAGCATGCATTCATGATAAAAATGCTGAATAAATATGAATAGGAGGGTTTTTTAAAAATCTCAACCTGATAAAAGCCATGTATCACAAACAAACATCTAACATCATACTAAATGGTGAGAAACTGAAAGCTTTCCCTCTAAAATCAGTAACAAGACAAGGATGTCCAATATCACCACTTCTGTTTCACATAGTTCTCAAAATATTAGGTAGGGCAGTAAGATGAGAAAAAGAAATAAAAGTGATATGGATAGGGAAGAAAGACATTAAATTATCATTATTTGCTGAGGACATGAATATCCTAAAACCTTCACAAAAATACTTCTATAACTACTTTCCAAATTCATCAGTGTAGCCGGGTACAAATTCAATAATTCCAATAATAGAACCAAGGGAAGATGGCAACTGGATAAGCAGCAGAGAAAGATCCTCTTGGAGGATCACTACCCAAACACTGGATTATAGGAACATCAAAAGGAAAAGAAGGAGAAAAGCGAATCCCCTGGCCCCAGGATGTTATTGAAACGAGAAATGAGGCCATCAGAAAGAGCAAACCAGACCCCTCCTGGAGAAGCAGCTTGGGCGGCTGCCATGGCACAATCGGATCCGTGGGCTAGACCAAAACCAGAATGGAGGGGGAGGCCAGAGAGGGAGCAACAATAGTGAGGAAGTTTGGTGGAGACCTCAGAGCACTGAATCCAAGAACGGAGCAAGTGGCAGGAAAACAGTCACAGCCTTTTCCACTGGCCGTGCCAGCCTAGCAGCATTTGGACCAGCCCCTACCCAGCACTGGCCTGCCTCACCTGCCTCGCCCACCGTGACTGTCTCCCCCCTTGCCTTTTGCTCATTCCCTCAGTGCATCCAGATGTCTTGAGGCTGCGCAGCACCTCCCTCTTCAGACTGGAGACCACACTTTGCTTGCCAATGCAAGCTGGGAACTGGAGCCCAACAATATGGAGCCGAACTCAGGTGGCATGAGCCAAGGGGCATGGAGCCACTGCCAGGTGGGCATGGAGCTGCTGGGTGCATGCTGAGTCACCACTAGGCGAGGTCCAACTGGGGTGTGCAGAGCAGCTGCCCAGGCATACACGGCCATCACTAGCATGGTCCCACTGTGGTGTGCAGCTGGGCGCAGTCCCGCTGTGGGGTGTGTGCAAAGCCACCACCAAGTGTGGACGTGGGCTGGATTGGGTCCCCAGGAGTGCCTCGCTGGAACGGAGCCCGACAGTGCTTGGGGGTGATCCTGAGAACTCGACCAGGCCCCCGGGAGTGCCTTGTGCAGGCAGAATCTGGCGGTCTGTGGGGGCAACCCTGAGAACTGGTCCAAGACCCTGGGAGCGCCTCACTGGGGTGGAGCCCAGCAGTCTGTGGGGGCAACCCTGCAGACCAAACCAGGTCCTTGTGAGTGCCTCACAAGGGCAAAGCCTGGTGGCCTGCGGGGTTGACCCCATAGATTTGACCAGTTCCCCAGAAGCGCCTTGTTGACGTGGGGCCCAGCAGTCCATGGGGGTGAACCAGTGGACTGGACTAGACGTCCGAGGGCCTCATGGGCTTATCAATCAGGTATGACCGTAGTGTATTTGGTTCCCTGCCTATGTATCGTCTTTGAGGATGGGTGTTTTTCCACCTAATGCCATAGTAATTTGAGTGCACCCATGTTTGTTACAGCATAATTTGAAGCAGTCATGTGCCTTCCCAATATGAGAACCCAAGGGAATAAATAAACCAAAAAGTACAGTTATTATCAGAGGGAAGACAATTGATTGGGTGGGAGAACAATGGAGATGAGGGTGGTTTGATTAATCGAATGTGCCATCATTTGTATAACTGAGTAACAATAGTGAAGACATCATTTTGTAATACAGCATCCATTTTTAATTTCTCAATATCTGCTGTATAATTCTGTGGTTCCTTTATCATTTATGCATTATACTGATTTATAACTAAGAAACGTGAAGCTAACATTATGTAATACAACAGCCATTGTTAATCCCCTATTATCTTCTGTGTAATTGTGTATTTCCTTCATTATTTTTGAGATAACTGAGTAACAAATAGGAAGATGATATTATGTAAAACAGCATTCATTGTCAATCCCCTCTATCTTCCCCATAATGTGTGTATTTCTTTATTGTTTTTGTGTTTTTCAAGTTTATATTCTCTTATCTTTAAAATAAAAAATAATTCCAATAATAGTCAATAATTGAATGCTATTAATTCAAAATTATTAGCATTCTTCTACAGGAATAACACACTCACCGAGAAGAAAATTAGGGAAACAATAGCTTTCACAACGGAATCAAGAAAAATTAAATATTTAGGAATTAAGCTAAGAAAATAAAAGACCTCTACAATGAAAATGATAGTACCGTGAAAAAGAAGATTGAAAAGGATATCAGAAAATAGAAAGATATGCCCTGTTCCTGGATAGGCGGAAGCAATATAGTCAAAATTACCATACCTCCAAAACTGTTGTATAGATTTCATGCAGTCGCAATCAAAATACCAATAAAATTCGTTACAGAACTAGAGAAAGCAATCTTAAAATTGATACTAAACCAGAAGAGACCTAGAAAAGCAAAAGCAATACTAGGCAACAAGAGCAAGGTAGGAAGTATCACAATCCTGGACTTCAAGTTATACTATAAAGCTACAGTGATAAAAATAGCATGGTATTGGCCAAAAAGAAAACCCAAACAACTTGTGAATCAATTAAACAGAACAGAGCATACAGAAATGACTCCAGGTGTACTTGGCTATGTTATTTTTTATGAAGGGGTCAAATCCCTTTGCTGAAGGAAAAGACAGCCTCTTTAGCAAATGGTGCTGGGAAAACTGGCTATCCACATGTTGAAGGTTAAACCTAGACCCATATCTCTCACCATGAAGTAAAATAAAATCAAAATGGATAAAAATCCAAACATCAGAACAGAAACACTTCATGTGCTGGAAAACAAAATAGATAAAACTCTTGAAGACAAAGGTGTAGGCAGAGACTTTCTGGACAAAATCTCAGCTGTACTGAGAAATAATACCAAGAATCAAAGAATGGGATCACATCAAATTTTAAAACTTCTGCACAGCACAGCAAAGGAAACCACTAACAGAGTGAAGAGACAACCTACAGAATGGGGAAAAAATTTGCCAGCTACTCCTCAGACAAAGAACTAATATCTAGAATATACAAAGAACTCAAAATATTAGACCCCTCCCAAATTTAAAGACCCAATTAAAATGGGCATCTTAAGTGAATAGACACTTCACAGATGGAGAAATACAAACAGCAAATAAATGCATGAAAAAATGTTTAACATCCCTGACCATTTGAAAATGCAAGTTAAAACAACACTGAGATTCCATCTCATTCCAGAAAAATGGCTACCATCAAGAAATCAACCAATAACAAATGCTGGCAAGGCCATGGGGAGAAAGGAATCCTTTTACATTGTTGGTGGGAATGTAGATTGATACAACCACTGTGGAAATTGCTATGGAGATTCTTTAGGAACTAAAAGTAAAAATTCCATTTGACCTGGATATTCCTTTCTGGTATCTTCCCAAAAGAGTTAAAGACATACAATGGTGATGTACGCACACCCTAGTTTATAGCAGTGCAACTCATAACAACTAAATCTTGGAAACAGCCTATATCCATCAACAGACTAAAAGATTTAAAATGTGGTATTTACACACAATGAAGTACTACTCTGCCATAAAAAGGATAAATTTATTTGTAGGAAAATGGATGCACCTTATGACCATAATGTTAACTGAAGTAATTCAGACACAAATTTAAATATTGCATGCTTCTCTTATATGAAAAACTCAATATGTATATAAAGTACAAAATAAAAGACAGATAATAGGAAAAAAGAGAAAGAGAAAAGGTATTGTAATTCAGTGTAAACTATTTGTCTAAAAGTGTACCTTGACTTGTTACAACTGTCTTACATGTTTTATATGTTCTTTGGCCTATTAGTCTGGTATTCAGTCTGTGTATATAATTTACTTTATAAGGTCTTAGAAGATAAAAGAATCTGATGCTGGAAAAATAAAAGGAGTTATAGGGAGGGTGAAGAAAGAAAGGAATTGAAATATATTATGTACATCTACCAGTCCCCTACAGTGAATGCAGTCATTATGTACCACAATCATGTGCTAATAAAAGTCAAATAAAATTAAAAATTGAAAAATGTGATAACTCAGCAATACATAGAAATATGTTTCAAAATAATAGAAGAAAAAAGAAATCATATGGATTCTAAAAGTAAATATCTAAAGGAAACCATCACATTGGCTCTAGGACAAAGGACCACTTGCATTTAATACATCGATATTTCTAGAGAGAATTAAAAGAAGAAATTCCCCAAAACAAAAGTGATTATTGATGGCTTTCAAATTTCTACCAAGCAATTTAATAAAATAGAGACATCATGAAAACTACTTGAATTTTTACAAGTAATAATTAAGATGTAATGGAAGACTATATTTTTCACATTGAATGGTTCTGAAAAAATGGTGGAAATGATCGTTTTGGCTATTCTCAGCTCCCTTGAGAAAAATTCTGATAGGAAAAACGGAGACAAAAATTCCAGGTTTCTATAACACAAATAAGACACATAAGCCATTTTCCTAACTTGATACCATTCAGGAGAGTGACAAAACACCAATTTCCACAAGATGCTCTGCCTTACAAATATGAAACACTTCCCATTCAAATAGGTATCTGGGGCACTCTGGGTAAGCCAGCCAAAATGGGTAGCTCTAGCATGTAAATTAAAATAGCAACCTTCCCCATCCTGAACATTCATCAGTTGTGCCACTGACACATTGCCAGACCCTCTACTGGCATAAATCTCATGTCTGTAGCCTGCTGTGAGAGATCTGAAAATCACCACTTGCAGCATGGAGGGCTTCTTTGTTGGTGACATGCAGTTGGGAGGAGGAAATATACCATTTGGTATCCTCTGGGAAGGTCTGTGAACAGACTTGTGCCGGGGCCCTGTGCTGCTTTTCAAGATGTTCAAGATCTGCATGTGCTTTGTGCCGCAACACACAAGTGCTATATAAACAAACCTGTGTTAGTTTCCAAGAAAATGCAATTACCATTTTGGGAGAACCATCACATTTGTCTCAACCCAAATGATTTGAAAAATGAAGAATTGCTGCTTGTCAAGACAACATCTGATCTTGGAAGCACAGACCTATCCTCAACTTCAAAGGGGGCCTGAGCTGTGCTATCAGCCTCTATCAGTGTTCTGCCTGTATCCTCAGAACCTTGCCACTTCAGTGCATTCCAGCCTGACTTCACTCACCAGAACATGCATTTCCTTGCCTTTCGTGGCCCCTTAGGTCTGCATTACTTCCGCATGTGGCAGGCTGGAAGTGCTTGGGAACTAACGCTAGTTGCCTATTGTGATAACTGGCTTGATAGCGCATCATTTATTGGCTGCTTTCCCTGTGTTGTTTCATCTTCTTGCTTCCCCCCAGTATTTCCTCAGACTAGTTCTGAAATCATCTATGTGCAGTTGGATCTTTGTGTCCAGGCTGGCTTCTGGAAGAGACCAATTATCTTCTTCCAGTGGTATTGGCAAATCAGCATTTTGACAGGCTTAGAGATGACAGTGCTTCCATTGAAAAGGACATATACTTTAACGCAGCACACATTTTCCAGTGTCCTGTATATGTTTAAAAGTTATTTTTGCAGTCGAAGTTCACATCCATATCTCTGGTGTCAGATCAATCCTGCTGCGAATTTCTCCAGTGCCTGAAGGCATCCATAGACCGCCTTCATAAGATGGTGAAGCCTCTAAGACCCAAGAGACTAAACAATCAGTCATTTTACTGTGCAGCTCATTCCAGGAGAGGAAGTTGGATGATGTCTGGAAGATATGAGTGGAGATAAGGCTGGGATGGGATTAATATTGATTTAAGTGCTTTGGAATTTAAAAAGTTCTTAAAATTTTCTTTTCTTTTGTTTGAAAATAACAATCATTCTTGTTGCCTCGGGTCTTATGGATTTAAGAATACATGTGATACTTGTCTTTCTGTGCCTAGCTTATTTCATTTACTATAAGACCCTCCAGGTTTATTCATTTTGTCATTCATGACAGGATTTCATTCTTTTTATGGCCAAATAGTTTACAATAATTTTTTTAAGACAGGGTCTCACTAAGTAGTTCAGGCTGGCCTTGAACTCACTATGTAGCCCAGGATGACCTAGAAGTCACAGTAGTCCTCCTGACTCAGCCTCCCAAATTCTGGGATTACAGGTATGTGCCACCACACCTGGTCAAGAATATATTATATGTTTCAAAATAATTAGAAGAGGGGATTTTGAATGGTCTCACCACAGATAAATAACAAATGCAGGAAGTGATGCATATGCTAATTGTTCTGAATGGATCATTACACAATGTGTACACATGTATCAAAACATCACACTGCATTCCAAAAATGTGTACAATTATGTGTCAATTAAAAATAAAATAAAAAAGAGGACATGTGAAAATAATCATCATTTTCACCATCAATACAATAAATTTTTATTGAGAACTTAGGATGTGAGAAGCACTGCTGTATTTTACATGTATTGATTTATTTAATCTCTTCAAAACACTAATGAGTGGGCATTATTATTTATCTCATTTTATGGGTGGAAGTACTCAGAGGTTAAGTAAAGGTGTCATCAATCTTGACTCTGTGCTTACACCTAAAAGGAAAAGCAGGAAATGTAATGACATGGCCTGGTGGGAAGTAGACTGGAGTTCTGCGGCCTCTTCATTGGCAGCCTATGGCTTAATGGTCACTGTCTCCGGGTGCCATCACTTCTATTACTCAGTGCCCTCTTCTTTGGGTATCCTGAACCTGCTCCTACAACCAACTGCCTCGCTTCCTAATTTGCTTATCTCTTGGTGTTTGCCAACTCAAAACTTATCATAGTCATGGTCATGGCCACTCTTATTTTCTCCTCCTCAAGGCCTTTGATACCAGCCTTTTCCTCCAGCATCTTCCTTTTCTTCTCTCACTTACATGCCTGACTCAGTATCTATAACACATCCAAGTTCCCCAGGATGATTTAATTATTCCAATCAATCTTGATTACCTGTCTGTGCAACATTTACTCCAGACCATAGTTTAGCTTCTAGGCATTTGCAGATCTGCCACCCTTTGGGCACATGTCCATCTCTGTCCAATGTGGTGTGGCCTATAGATCAAGTCACATGGTAGCAGCAGTATAACCTTTATGTAAGGAACTTCATGAAGCAGAGGCCATTCAAAAGGGCCTACAGGTGTGGTTGCTGGTTAAGAGGAATGAGATACCCAGCTGAGGATCCTGGCGAAATCCACCAAAAACAAGCCAGGGAGGTTAAAGATTATGTCATATTTGGTCTGACCTTCTCCTCTCATTGGCTTGGTTTTTCTGGGAATCAGAGATTATAGAAAAACTGGAGTATATTTTCTCCCATTCCAAGCACACCGAGTGCAAGAGAAGAAGGTCGTAGGGACATGCTCAGCAAAGGATGTCTCATGGACTGAATTAGAACTTAAAAATGGTATTAGTCTCCCTATTTAAAGATGAGTGAATAAGGTGACAGGCTTTTTTTCCTTTGTAAACTTGTAAAATTGCAGAATAACATAAAGACAAGTGCACAAATCATAAGGGTATGGTTCATCAAATTTTTACAAAGTAAACACATGTATTTAACTACTGGATCAAGACATATAACAGGAGGTTTTTCTGAGGGCTCTGGAAGTGTTCATTACCATTCTCTGGTTTATGGGTCATAGGATCACAAAAGACACTTTTGAAATAATTGGGCCAGCATCAGAATTTTTGCATAAACTAAGCCTCAGACTGGTCAAATGTCAGGTGCAAGGCCACATAGCTGAAGCTCATCTAGTTTCTTGGTTTGTTTTGTTTTTTCTAAAACATTGGGCAGTGTTTCTGTTTCTTAACTAAGTCAGTACCTGTGAATAAACTATCCCACCCATATACTTCGCCTCTTCATTTGTTCTACATACCATATTAATTTTTCTTTACTTAATTTGTCCTCATTTCACAGTAAAATCATGTAGGATTGTCCTCAAGATCTCTGTGCCTGGTGCATGGGAAAAGAGTTCTCTGCCTATGTTAGTACCTAGGGACAGCCTGTAGACGTGGGATGCAATCAGCAGAGTGTAGGGTCAGTGCCCCACACTTCCACGGAGTAGAAGTTCCACTACCTTTCTCACTCCCATTAGAATTCTGAGAAATTGAAACTCGTTCCATCAAATACTCATGGTAGAAATGACTAGCTCTAGGCCACTAGGATTCACTTTTGCCTCCACAATGCAGAGCTGGGGGTGAAAAGCAGCTGTTCAACCAGGGGGTCCATTTCCCAGACCCCCAAGGACGGCCATTAGAACACTAGTTGTTACCAGTGAAATATGAGTAGAAATACATTTTTGCACTTCTGAGTGATGACGTTGAGCAGTAAGAGCACCTTCTGCCTGGTCGCTTTCCCCATCCACTGGTCTGACAGCCCTGAACATGGAAAGAGTCTGAGCCTCTGAGGGAGGGAGTAGAATTCCAGGGTAGAGAATGCCACCTTAACTACCAGTTAAGGAGGGACCCTGGCATTGAATGTGACATTAGTGAGAAATAAATGACTAGTGGGCTAATCAACTGAAATTCTAGTGTTTCTGTAACTAATGGAGTTAGAAAGCAGGGATGGAGGAGGAGATCATAACATTTTCAAAGGCTGTTTTAAATCATATCTTTTGCTTCTTCCAGCTATTGCAGGCCACACCAATTAGAAGCCCTTACTTGTATACAAAATACAATTCCTGGATGTCATATGCAGAAAGATAAGCTACTGGCGTTTTTATAAATAGGAAAATGTTTCCTAGAGTCACATACCTTTTTCAAAACTGTTTGTAAGACTGATTGGAGCAATGAGGGAGGGCTGGATCTTACAGAGCAAAGAGAGCCCTAACTTTAGTTGTTGAGCTCAACTTGGCACCCTTACACTTCTGTACTTGGTAAAGTATTGAACCATCACCTCTATCTGTGCTACAGGTTTTATCAACAGAAATGAAAATTTCTCTTTTGGAAAGCTTGTCAATAAAGAAGGTGACCTTTATTCATACTATTCTTTGACCCATTTAAACAAGTTCCAGAGCATGTGCCAAGCCTTGGGTTCAATCCCCAGAACTGCCAAAACAATGAAAGCTAAAATAAGATTAAATAAAACAAATTTCTGTATAACGGGGACTTCAAAAAAAGACATGTAAAATATAATAATGGAGCATCCATTACAATTCTGATATTAGGAAAGTAATAGCAATGAGTGTAGTTTTATTAAAAATTTTTCATATTACGTAGCCACCATAGCAGCACTAAGAGAATGGCTGCTGGCACCAGGTTGCATGAGTTTAAATCCTGTCTCTATCATATGCAAGTCAAGTGAACTTGGGCAAATCGTTTAATATCTCTGTGCCTCAGTATTTCGATCAGTAAAATGGAAACCACCGGATTTACTCTTACTGTTTTGAGAATTAGATTATTTAATATTGGTAAAACTGTTAGAAGAGTGCCTAGCTCCTAGCAATCCTTCAATGAATGTCAGCTACTGTGATTACAATGCTTTGAAGCCCTGACTTGAGACCTGCTCCCACCAAGGCAATCTTATGCAACTGAAGAGTGGGGCGAACTTGAGGGCTTCTGTTTTGACACCAAGCCCCAATTAGTAGCATGCATGTTTGAGAAATTGATTAATGTACATCAAGAGTTTCAAACACTCTTTAACTTAACCAACTTCTAGGGATGAATTTAACAATATTATATTTTATTTGTTCTACATACAAAAAGGGCTGTGGCACAAATGTGCCCTTGAACAACAAAATACATGAAATGGTATTGGATTATAACTCAAAGTACAAAATAAATATCCCTGGGTCCATACTAATATAAATGAGTGAGTGAATATGCCAATAAATGGGACAGAAGGCACAAGTCTCCTATGTAGAAGAATTCCAAATAAAGCATGTAGCTACCCCGCCCTCAAGAAGGTGGAGCACAACTCCTGCTCCATTAAGTGGGGAGCTCCACACAGTGACATCCTTCCAAACAGCACAGTGGGGAAAGAAGGGAAATGAGTAAGTTTACAGTAGAATAGCCGGAGAAACATTACTCTGGCCAAGTGACCAAGGCCAATCAATATCAATAGCCATGTTGAGGGTATGCACCCATCATAATTTGATAAAAATAGCACTCTACCTCTGTGATCTTTCTTCCCCAAACCCATAACCAGAGTTTAAATGTGAGAAAATTCCCAGACAAATTGCTATGGAGAGGCATCCTAAAATACATTTGACCAGCCCTCCTTGAAACTACAAAACACCAGGAAAGTCTGAGAAACTCGTACAGCCATGCAGAACTTGAGAAGACATAACAACTAAATATGATGTAGCATTCTGATATCTAGAAAAGTGGCATTAAGTAAAAGCTAAGAAAATCTGAGTAAATTATGAATGTTGGTTAATAATTACAATGTATTGATCTTAATTTATTAACTCTACCAAATGTACTAGGCTAATGGAAGGTGTCTACAATAGGGGCAACTGCAGGGGATATACAGCAACTCTTTGAACTGTCTCTTCAATTTTCCTGTAAATCTAAAACTGTTCTAAAAATAGAGCCCACTCTATTCTTCTTAGTAATACTAATTATGGGGACTAAACTCACAAAAAACGTTGAGTTGGTGAATACTGAATTATTACCCCTAGATGGAATCTCTGGTCACAGCATTTTTTGAGCAATAAATAACTTTGTTTTATGCAGTTTCTGATTAAAAACAATTTATTTCGTATATGTTGTTGACTCATTAACATCTTACTCATAACTAACAACTATGACTCTTGCCTGGATAAAGCTTGCCTAATACATATTTTCTCCAGAAGGCCAGAGAAGCCTTCTCATCATCAAGGACAGTAAATAGCACTACAACAGTATGCTTGTGACGCCATTTTAAACAGTGAAATCACCAAGAAAGGACTACAAAAATTAAATAAAAACCATGGCACTAAATACACCATAACAAAACTTGTTTACACTCCAACAGCCCAAACAAGAAGACAAAGTGTCACTTTGTTCCACCTTGGCTGAGAATGTGTGCATTGGGCAATTCAGCTTTTTAACAACTGTGGGTATGAACGTGCTCACCAATGATCATGTCAATTTGAGGGCTGCAAATAAAGTTTAGCAAGTTGAATGATTCATAAACACAAAATCCATAAAACAAAAGGATCAACTATATATAAATAGGTTTCATGAGAGCTTCAGTTCTCTCCATAATCTTTCATAGATCTCTCATTATTCTTTTTTATGATACAGATGATTAAACACAGGGCTTTTGTATCCACTGCCCTTGTAATTTTTTTTTTTTTTGAGATGGGGTTTCACTAAATTGCCAAGTTGCCCAAGCTAGGGTCAAACTTGCTGTCCTCCTCCCCCAAGCTTCCAGAATGCTTGTAGATCTATCATTTTAGAGTTTGCCTAGCTCTCTAAAATTTATTTACCTGTTTATCTGTTCATCTGTCCAATATGGTGGCCATTGAGCCACGTGTGGCTATTGGCACTTTAAATGAGGCTGGTCCAAATTGAAATGTGCTATGAAGATAAACACCAGATTTTGAAGACTTAGTACACAAAAATAACATAAACTATCTAATTAATACTTGTATATTAATGATATATGGGAATGATATTTTAATGTAATTAGTTAATTCCATCTGTTTCTCTTTATAATACAGCTACTAGAAAATCTAAAATTACATATACAGATTGCATTTTATTTCAGTGCCAACTGATATCACCTCAGGGGAAAATGAATTCCACACAATGTAAGTAGGACCAAAAGAACATTGGACTACATAATTATTTTACCCACTCGATCCTCTCCTCTCAGGAAGCTAGGGCTCAGGCAAGTGAAGGGCCTTGTCCAAGTTCACTCAACCGGTTGTTAGCAAGCAGGAATCAAACTGCAGTTTCCTTGTCTTCTAGTTTAATCTCTTTCCCCTTAATTTTCCCCTGTGTGCCTCTACTCACCAGTAAATGAAATCCCACAGTCTAAATAATGTTTTAAGACAAGAGCAAGATTGGGTGCTCCTGAATTAAAAGAGATGATTTCATAAAATCTTGCTGGGTTTCTGTAAGTACGGACGACAGATTTAGCAAATAAAAATACAGGATTTCCTCTTATAATTTGCATTAAGAATAAACAGTAACACCTAAGTATAAGTATGTCCCAAAGATTTCATGGGACACACTTATAAAAAAAATATTTGTTTGTGTGAAATGCAAGTATAACCAGGCATCTGTGATTTTAGTACTGCTATATCCTGTGCAATAGTTGAGGACATTCTTAGCCTGAAAAAGTGTTTGTTGTTTGTCTGAAATGCAAATTTAATGGGTGTCCTATATTTAATCTGGCATAACGCCTTTGAGGAAAGAACCTTTTTGCTGATTTCTTCCTGGCACTTATCTGTGTTCCTCCAAGGAAGAGCCCAAACTAGTGAGTCATTCATCTGCTCCGTAATAAAAAATGGAATCTCCAGACTTGCCTTCCCATCCGCAGGCTATCTCAGCTGTCAATGCTATCTTTCTTAACAGCCAACTTACCCGGGAATCAAGCCGCAGATCTCTACTGTCCCTCCCAACCTTTATAATCAATTTGAGTTGGGCAAGATGCCAGCTTTTAAAAAAAAATGTGCACAGAACCTACTCTTGTAACTATGGAGATAAGAGAGAGGGAAGGAGAAACCCAAGGAAACAGACAAGCTTTCCTCTTCTTTACAGAAGCTCTTTTAAATAGAACAGGCGGTAATCGGTACAAACATGCCAGCCATTTCCTGGACATGTATACACATCAGAGAGAGAAGGCAAAACTTAATGAAATTTTCCATTTCATGAACTTTCTTTCCTTTATAACTATTACATGTGGTATACTCAGAGAAAGGGTGATGCAAGTGGCCCAGGGTGCAAGCAAAACGGGGTACAGGCAATAAAGGGCTCATTGCCTTTAGAGAATTTAAAAACAATAATAAAACTGACTAAAAGTCGTTCTGCTTTTTATTACTCCAATGTTCTGGCAATGCTAAACAATGTCATTGATAAAATACTCCTCCCACTGCACACACACTCCCTCTCTGACCCTAGACTTCTCATTTTCAGCACTGCCATCAACTTTTTAAAAACGAAAACTGCTTTGTGGAGCTTCACTTTATGTTGTTTTTGGAGGTCTATGAGGGATGAAAAGTGAGAGAGAAGAGCTAGACAGGGATGGAATGCTTAAGCAATCTAAACAGTAATAGTTGCGTGTCTCAATGAGTGGAAATTTCCCTCTTGTGCATGACTGTGTCTTGAGATTTCCAAGGAAAGAAAGGTAAAGTTATAGTAAAAGAAGCATTGGAATAAAAGTCCAAATATCTAGTTTCAATGTGTGGCATCACATCTGTGGTGTGTATGTCTTCTCTGATCCTCTATGTCTTTCCCTGTCAGGTAGATGCTCTAACCACTCCCATACCTGTCTACTTCCCCTGGTTATCACCTAGTTATCTTCCACAGCTAAGTGATAAAACATTGAAAGTGCTTTTCAAACTGGAAAAGTCTTACATTAGCTTTACAGGTATAAATCACATGTCATTTTAACAGAAAGTAAAATAGCAGGAACTTAAAGGAGAGAGATAATTTAGTTAGTTAAAAGTATAAGCTTGTAGGCAGTTGGTGAAGGTAGAGTAATCTTCCTCCCAGGTTCCTTCTCTGTTATTTCCCAGTCATCCCACAGGTTCCTTTCCTTTGCACGAAGAGTGAGACTGAATCACACCTACCACATCTTTATTCCTACCCAAAAGATAAGAAAACGGTAAGTGGAGCGAGGATGAGGAGATTGCTTTAAGAGCATGAACCAGACATTTCACACAGAACTTCTGCCCTCCTCTTCTTGGTTAAAACTTAGTCACATGCTCTCTTACTGTTGCCTTGGAGGCTGGGAAATGTAGTCTCCAGCAACCATGTGTTCAGCTGAAACCCAAAGGTTCTACTGCTAAAAGTTGAAAATGGATGTGTGTAATAATATGAAATTCTGCAACAATTATTTTTGTTATTTTTCAAACTAGTGAACAAAAGGTTGTTTGTTTTATTGTTTCAGGGAATAAGCAAAATTAAAAGCCCCACATTTTCAGTGTGACTAATGAATTTGGGACCCATACCTATGTAAACCCTCCTGGTTTAAATGAGAAATAGATTCCCAGAGAAGATTTCAAAACACTTAAATCCTTGGCCTTTGTGTGACTGTTCTCTAAAGACCATGTCAGTGTGAGTTTGGACGCACTTATAAATACAGCCCTGCACCTCCTGCTGACCAGGCCCAAATCCCAGGAGAGAGGTGGAAATGAGACCACCCTGCCATTGTTCTGACTCTCTGTCCAGTCACTCAAGGAACTCATAACTGGGAACGTACTACATCATCTGGTTAGTGCCTTATCATCCTCAGGGCCCTGTGTCACTGCCTCCATAATTAAACACAGACCATTAGCTATAA
>PVLD010019305.1:0-36779 GCA_004027595.1 Dinomys branickii
CCCTGTCCAAAAAAAAAAAAAAGATAAAACTGAAAACTGGCCTGGAGGCATAGCTCAGTGGCAGAACACTGAAAGAAAACAAAACTCTCTGGAAGCCAGGCATGGTGGTGCACGCCTGTAATCCCAGCACTTGGGAGGCTGAGGCAGGAGGATTGTTGCCAGTTCGAGACCAGCCTGGGCTACAAAGTGAGCTCAAGGCCACCCTGAACTGCATAGTGAGACCCTGTCTCAAAAAGAACAAAAAAAAAAAAAGAAAAAACCTGTCTGGAAAATCCCATGTCTCAGGAACCTCCTCAGTCTCAGTCAAACTACGTTAAACGGTTACCCTAGTAGTTGCACTGGGACCCACAAGACATTCACTGGAAACAACTCTCAGGATGACTATAAAAAGTGAAGCAGTTGAGTATATGTGTCTCCCTGTCTATGTGCATAGACTCCTGCCCCGATTCAGAGGCAGGAGAAGCAGCTATTTTGCAGTTTTCTAGAGGATGCTTTTGTGTCCAAATTGGTGCTGCGTATGAAGCTCAGGGCGAAGGTAGAATCCACTCTTTCCTGGGATGAGCAGTGTGGATACCAGTGTCTCTATGGGCTGTCAGAGAAATTCCGTGGGTCTTGAAAAGCTATTCTCACCTCTCATCTATTCTCACCTCTGACCCTTACGATTCCCATAAGGCTTGACTTGTGTGTGGAAGTTCAAGAACGGGTTTGATAAAATTTTCTTTCTGTCTTTCTTTCCTTAACCAACTGTAAGCAACTGAAAATCTTTGCCTGATTTTAAAACTGAAATGAGATTTGCCCTGGTAAATCTGGACCTGTTGGTTGGGAGTTCATACCAGTTCCTTCCTGCCTCAGTCATTGTTGACCCTTTAGTATTGAGGGTCCCATCCCCTTGTTAAATGTTGGGAAGAAGCAATGGGAAGAGGAGAGGACCAGAAGTTGGGGAGTGTTATCATAGAGTGGAAAGTAGAATTAGCTGATTTCTAGTAGAAAAATGCAGACATCTCCAACGTAGGAACAGTCTCCTGCCTTTTCCTGTTTCGTGGGAGGCTCCAGCAGTCTATGGTTCCCTTCTACCTGTAGTCTTTATTTTTTACCTTTTTTTGAGACAGGGTCTCACTATGCAGTCAGGCTGGCCTTGAACTCACTGTGTAGCCCAGAACTCACTGTGATTCTCCTATCTCAGCTTCTCAAAGGCTGGGATTACAGGCATGGACCACCACGCCAGGCCCCCCTCTACTTCTAATCAGTGGTCTGAACTCATTCGCAGGAAGGTTCTTAGATCAAGCCAGCTTCACAGTTTTCTCTTTGATCCCAAGTCCCTTAGGACCTGTCTTCTGCTTTGACTGCAGCCTCCTGTCTTTCCTGGCCTCTGTGGTTCATAGGGAACCACCTCTGGGAGCTTTCTTTTGTCACTCCCGCCCTCCTCACTAGAAACCAACCTGTTCTAGTCTACTGTGGCAGTCCTGAGTGGAGCGAGGAGGGTAGCGCAGACCACTAGCTATCTCTGACCGTGTATTTCTTTCCCTTAGTGAAGCCCTTCAAGATACCTGTGGTGCAATATGAGGACAAAGTGTTTGTGACGTGCAATACCAATGTCACATGGCTAGACGGAACGGTAGGGATACAGAGAGCAAACAACCTGGACTTGGGCAAATACCTCCTGGACCCACGAGGATTGTATAAGTGTCAGGGGACAGACGACGATGCCAGCAAAGAATCCGTTGTGCAAGTGTATTATCGAAGTATGTGCCTCCTGAACCCTCTGGCAGGGCCTCTGGATACGAGAACTTTCTGGTTGGAAGGGGATGTGGTGAACCAGCATATTCTCTAAACAAAATGAGGTCACTCTTGCAATGCTATTAGCCAGATTTAGGAGGTTGCAGAGTGGGAGCAAGTGCTCAGCTAAGCCAGGCTGAGCAGTACAGGCCTTGTTCCTGCAGTGCTGGTTGGGAGGAAGGTGTAGCCTACCAGCTAGTTAGAGGCCTCCCTGGTTGAGAGGATTTCTTGGTTTCTCTTCAGGAATCCTTGGGATGAGGATAATGAGATGCAGGGGCAGGGTCACCAGAAATCTTCTTCTCTGCACCTTACTGAAGGTCGGGTCTTGTCATGAGAGATTCCAGGGCAGCGCCAGCAGGCATGGTCATTCCCTGATCGTGAAAGCTATCTAGGGCTGGTGATATAGCTCAGTGGTGGAAGCGCCTGCCTGGCAAGCACAAGGTCCTGAGTTCAATTCCTGTTACAAAAAAAAATTTTTTTTTGAAAGCTATCTAGCCCTCCCTCCCCTTTTTTCTCCACAGTGTGCCAGAACTGTGTAGAGCTGGACTCCGCCACCCTTGCTGGCATCATTGTCACTGACATCATTGCCACTCTGCTCCTTGCTTTGGGAGTCTACTGCTTTGCGGGACATGAGACCGGAAGGCTCTCTGGGGGTTAGTGGAAGGGCAGATGTGTGTGTGTGTGTGTGTGTGTGTGTGTGTGTGTGTGTGTACCACCGAGCTCCTGTACCAGCTGAATGGCCTCATCTGGGAGTCACCCTTGCGATGTCTGTGGACTCCTGCCACAGTGCACTGAGCGCACTTGTGTACCCACACTGTGCATGCAGAATTCTGAGCGGGCGGAAGGGCACAGCCCGCTGCAATGTTCGTGAGTCTATTGCCCCTTCTTCCCTACCCTCTAGTAATTCTCTTTCCTGGCTCTTTCAGCTGCTGACACTCAGGGTCTATCGAAGAATGAGGAGCTTTATCAGGTGAGTGTGCAGGGAAGATGCAGGCATGGGAGGAGGAGTGAGCAGGGACAGAGAGGCTAAGCTAAGCATTGTGTGAAGCGTTAGTGAGGAACTCATTGCCGGAGAGGGCAGACATGAGCTGTCATCTCTGGAATCTGCTGGAACTTTTCGGGTGAGAATTCTGACCTGACTCACTGCCTTATTTCTCATCTCTCAGCCCCTCCGAGATCATGAGGATGCCCAGTACAGCCGTCTTGGAGAAAAGTGGCATCGGAGCAAATGACCCCAAGGCTGGTGGCTTCTAGAAGCACGTCCTGAACTGTGCCAGCCCTCCTTGCTTGGCTAATAAAGATGGTCTCCTCCATTCAGCTGGTGCCTGTCTTTCTCAAGGCTCTTGGGCAGGGTGTAGGAGCTGCCCTGAGGTGGCTGGGACCTTGCCCACCGAAGTCCTTCCTTCATCTCCTCCCTTCTGCTCCACACTGGCACTGTGATGGGCTATCTCCCGCCATGTCTTGGCCTACTGGTGTTTCTAGCCCAGTGGGCTCCCTGGGTGACATCTCCCCTCCACACTCCCTCTGTTACTTGTTGACTCTAGTCTCCTACCACAAGCCTTCCCAGGGCATGTTGCTGCATTTCAGAGCCTCACCACAGAGAAGTTTCCATGATGTCATGAGCGGGGGTGGCGGAGACATCAAGGGGCTTGTTTCTTACCACAGCACAGAGTGTGCGTGCTGTAAATTCTCACTGCTGTGAAAGGGCTGGCTGTTACTTTATGTTGCCCATTGAATAGCTGCCGGTAGACAGGAAACTCTCCTTTCCCTTTATGGAAGGTACCATTTTATCCTCCTTCCCCAGGACCTGTTCCTGCCTTGCTCCTGCCTTCTGCATGATAAACTGGGGCCAGAAAGTCTTCATCAGTAAAACACCTCATTGCTCTCTGCCTGCTTGGAAAGCTGGTGTGTTGAGACTGTGAGAGGGCTTGGGAAATTTTCAGTAGGTGTCTTCTCTAGCCAGGGGGTTAGCGATGGTTTTCAAACTTTGGGAGCCTGAGAGATTTATTAAATAAAAATGTAGATCCTTAGGCTCTGCTTTAGGAGTAGGGTCCCCAAGTGACTCTGAAGCAGCATTCAGAGTCTCTGGTTTACAGGAAGAACACAGGCTGCTTACTCCCTTGTATCCTTTGTCTCTTCCCAGATCCTACAGCAGGGAATCATTTCGCTTTCTGAATACACAAATAATTTAAAGAACTTCAGCCCAGGTATATAGCTCAGTGGCACAAGTGCTTGCCTGGCAAGCCTGAGGTCATCAGTTTAATTGCCGGTACCAAAAAGAATAAAAAGAAAGAAAGAATTTCAGGACAGCTTACTCACAGCAGGCATTTCCTAACTCAAATTTCCAAAGAGCTAACATCCTCTTGGTCAGAGACCTGGATGATTCTGACCACCATCTCCGTGAGATATAAGCAAATCCTGATTTCATGATAGAACGAGTATGTCTGCATACTGAGGCCTACCCAAGTTGACACACGCAATCAACTAGGTTAAATTAACACAGGGTAAGCCCAGTCTCTATAGGACAATTTGCAAGTGTTGCTTTTTCAATTTTCTGGAGGAAATTACTTAGTATGGAATTGACATTTCTTCCTTTCACAATTGGTAGATTTCTATAGTGAAGTTATTCTTAATTTGAACTTTTCTTTGTAGAGATGCTTTAAACTACAGATTCAACCTACTTAATAGGTAAAGGGCTACTTAAGTTATCTATTTCATCTTCAGTGTGCTTTTTTAAGGAATGTGCCAACCTTACCGGAGTTGCAAAATTCATCAGCATGAAATTGTGCATAACTGTCCAGGGAGCTATGGCAAAAAAACCAGTTATGTGCATAACTGTTGTGGACTGAATATTTGCGTTCCCTCCAGATTCGAATGCAGAAATCCTGGCCCCAGTGTGATAGCAAGAGGAAGTGGGGCCTTTCCGAGGTGATGCCATGAGACATGAATGGGATTAGTGCTCATGTAAAAGAGACCCCAAAGAGATCACTTGTCCCCTTCTGTCATATTTTTTTTTTGGTCTTTTTGAAACAGGGTCTCGCTATTCAGTTCAGGCTGGCCTTGAGCTCACTTTGTAGCCCAGGCTGGTCTCAAACTCACAACGATCCTCCTGCCTCAGCCTCCCGAGTGCTGGGATGACAGGTGTGCGCCACCCTTCTGTCATATCAACACATAGCTCTTCCCAGTGCCCTTTGAATTACGAGTGCATAGCAATGATTTCCAGCCTGTGTGAGGTCCAAAGATTCCTCCAATTCTTTCAGAGAATTTTTGTTTATCATCTTGCTGCTTCCTCTCAATTACATACAATCACTACTCATGGAGCCTAAGACTAATTTTGTCATCAAAGCGCATATTTCTGTTGATGAATTATTAATTTTAACTTTATGAGTTTTATTATATTAAACAGTACTTCATGGGAAAAATCACAAAGATAAGGTTTGGAGTATTTAATATTTGCTGAGTGTTTATGAAAAAGAAGATTTTCAACATCAACTGGTTTGGGGTATACAAAGTCTAAAAACGAACATCAGAAATAAATTTCCATGTGATCTACAATGAAAATGCCAAGAGCACTCCACAAAACAATAACCCTTACTTCAGCTCTCACGCCTGAGGCAGACTGCACACATGGCAGCAGCGTGCTCTTCTGGCCTTTTGTACACTTGACATCTCAGTGCTCTTGCTGTTTTGTCAGGAGGTTCTTATTGTGCTACACAACATGTTAACAGGAACATAAAATATCAATAAAGTAAATTATTAAATATTTAATATGCATTGTGCATTTAGAACAGACATCATCATTTTCACATCAGTTGTGTACTTGCTTACAAAACCTAAAATATAACATCAGAAATAAAGTCCGATGAGAATTGCAAGGAAAATAGCAATAGAACTCTACCACAGAAATAAACTTTGTTTTATTGTCATGCCCAAGGCAGTCTTCACACATGATAACCGTATATTCTGTGCACGTGTCACTTATACTGACAGCACATGTGCTTAGCTTTCCTTTCCTATGTGTGCAGTCTTTTTGAGACAGGATCTTGCTATGCTGTTCAGGCTGACCTTGAGCTCATTTTGTAGCTCAGGCTGGTCTCAAACTTGCAACAATCCTCCTGCATCAGCCTCCCACATGCTGGGATTACAGATGTGTGCCACCATACCCAGATATGTGTGCAGTCTTGTCACCTGTCATCTCTTCCTGTTTTGTCAGGAGCTTCCTGCTATCTTGTACAATATGCATTTAGCAGGGAAATAAGATGTCAATAAAATAAAATATAAAATATGTAATGAGTGCTTAGAGTAGACATCAACATTTTCCCATCAGCTGTTTACTTGCTTATAAAATCTAAAAAATAGCATCAGAAATAAAAAGCTATATAAACTACAATGTAAACAGAAATAAAAGTAAGAAATAAGCTTTACTTCAACTGTGACACCCAACGCAGTCTTCACACATGACAACTGCGTGTTGCATACACAAGTATCACAATGTTAGCACATATGTTTTCTTTTGCCTATACTTTCTTGTAGGGCACAGCTGACATCTTTTTTGTTTTCCTGTTGTCGTAGTAAGTCTCTGTGATGCTGCAACTGCCTGTTCACCTGTCAGTCACCGGTGAGCTCCACAATTTTTTTGCCATAGCTCCCCGGGCAGAAACATTTTGTTTTCCCTCTGCTATAAATGATCTCTTATGAATTCCAATCCCAATTTTCTCCATGATATTTTTCACTTGTTATTTTCTTTGTAAACTATCCAACTACTTATGCCACACATTTGGGATCAAGTAAAACATAACCATTGACTAATGCTTTGTGTTTCAAGTGACATCATGGCTGCTGCATAGTGCATCCAAAACACCTAGTCCACTTTTGGTTGTTGTTGAAAGTTTCCATCTCAAGCTTCCATTTTGTCGAGATTTTCCTATCAAAATTTCCGTCATGGTGAAATGTTGACATCAGCAGTACCAGTTTGTTTTTCTTTGCCATATATGAGGGCAATGTTATATCTTTCTGAAATCCAAAGATTGTACTATACAATTGCAACATTTCATGTGGAATTTCTGCTTTGTGCCTTTGTACAGCTCCTGTGCTGGTCAACTTGTGCTCTGTTAGCAAATGTAACATCAATTGGAAAATGGTAAACCAGCTGTCAAATGTCACATTCCCATTAGCTTGGGAGATGGGAGCAACAAGTCTGTTCACAGCATCATTCAGTTTATAACTATATGAATAAGGACCTGAGGGCTGAGTTCCAGGATAAATGTCTAAACTGAAGGCATAGTAAGTCTTCACATCTACAAGGGCATAAATTTTTATGCCGTATTTTGACCCATTGCTTTTCCTTACATCTTTTATGTTCTTATGATCAGCATAAGAAATTTCTACTAAGTACAGCAGACTTATGAAACAGCACAGTGCCTTCCTGGCAAGCATGATGTTGTGAGTTCAATTCCTGGTACCAAAAAAACAAAATCCTGGGGTGGTGTGGATCTAGTGGACCCTCTGTGATGGTCAGGTAAACATATGCAAAACCCCTTAAATGGATCTAAGAATGGGTCCAAATCCCATTTTGACACTTTTTCACACAGGCACACTCCTTGCATTCGTCATACCAGGTGGATAAACACACAGATTACTTCCTGTATCCCTGAGATGCACAGCTGCAACTATAACTCTAAGGTACAACTTTGCAGTAGAAAAGTAAGGGATGGGTCTGCTGGACCCAGGTTTATGCCCTGAGGTAAGCTGAGGACTTCAGAGGGACCCTTTTCAGATCTCTGGAGTTCTCCCTGGGCATCTCACTCCTCTCTTGAACTTTCTCCTACAAACTGTAGAGGCTGACCTCCATCCTTGTCTGCTGACCTCAGGGTGATCTTGGGGTTCTGCTGAGTTCTCCCTTCCTGCACCACAGCCTAGAAACTGTTTCTAGGTTGTAAGCTGAAACAATATTCGGGTTCATCTTATTTCCCATCCTTAAGGGTCATCTCCCATTGTTGCCTGGTAGTGAATGTTTTAAAATTTGTCTTAACCTATCTTGTCTCATGTTTTAGTTTTTTCAGACAGGAGGACAGATTCAATTCTTTTTTTTTTTTTTTTTGCGGTACTGGGGATCGAACTCAGGACCCTGCGCTTGCTAGGCAGGCACTTATTCCACTGAGCTATATCCCCAGCCTGACAGATTCAATTTTTGTTACTCCGTCTTGGCCAGTGGCAGAAATCAATGTTTTCTTACATTCATTTACTCTTTTTTTTTTTTTTTTTTTGGCAGTACTGGGGATCGAACTCAGGACCCTGCGCTTGCTAGGCAGGCGCTTATTCCACTGAGTTATATCCCCAGCCCCCTAATTTACTTTTTTCCTTTACATTCCTCTTTTACACTGTGTCCCACCTCCACCCCACATCTCGGGGCAATTCTGTGGTCCTTCTATGGTGTGGATCCCTCCTGTCCTCTTATCCCATCTATAATCTACAGCCCTGCATGCTGCTTATCTTCCTTGCTTCAGCATTTGCCTTTATCCTGCATTGCTCCACCTCTGCCCAAAGTAGGACATCTACTCAGACCTTGAACTCCACTTCCACCCTCCATCCATCTTTTCAAGGACCTTAGATAGGATGGAAAGCATTCCTTATGACCACAATCAGTACTAGGTAGATTTTTTTTTTTTTTTTTTTTTTGTCTTTTTGAGATAGGGTTTTACTATGCACTTCAGGCTGGCCTTAAACTCACTTTGTAACTCAGGCTGACCTTGAACTCACAGCAATCCTCCTGCCTCGGAACTACAAAGCCCAATGGAGTCATCTTCATACCTGCAACCATGAGGCTATTTTTGTTAACCATCAGAATTTGCTAACTACAATTATGACATAGTCCAAAGAATGCAACAACCTCCTTATTATGGTAATTAATCTTTCCTCCCCATTGAAGATCTGTTGTGTTGACTAATTGAACCATAGTTGAATAGTGTCCCAGGGAAAGCCACAGGGCTCCCTGTTGGGAGCCTGGCTGGCTCTGAGCACTTTGGGGCCCAGCCCAACCTCGCTTTGTGTCCTCTGCCCCCTTCAACACAGGCTGGAGGACTTTCGTTTGGGCAGTTATTTGGCCAGGGCCTTTTGAAGCATAGTGTCCCAGTGGAATCCTAGATAACTATTTATGTAAGGATGAGCGCTTTTTTTTTTTAAGCAATGCCCTTTCTGAAATTTCTAACCACTTTGTAATTGCATGACTTAACCTGGTGATAAAGTTATTAAAAGTCTACCTTTTCCAGAAAAAAAAAAAATCCTCCTGCCTCAGCCTCCTGAGTGCTAGGATTACAGGCATGAGCCACCATGTCCGCTTTTTGAATAAATCTTTTTCTTTTTTTTGTACTGGGAATTGAACTCAGGATCTTGCACTTTCCAGGCCAGCACTTGTGGCCCTGAGCTATATCCTCAGCCCTGATACTGGGTAGATGTTGAAAGAATATGTTAGATGATAAACTTTGGCTGCTAACTTCAGCCAGGCCCCTTACTGTGACTTGTGCAAAAGACTCAACCTCTCTCAGCCTCACTGTCTTCTGTGCAAAATGAAGATGATAATATCGATCTTATGGAGTCAACGTAAAGATGAAATGAGATGGTGCATGCAAAGGGCTAAGCACAGTTTCCAGAGCACAGTAAATACTCCATGAACATTAGCAGCTCTTGTCTCGCTGAGCCAGGTCTTTCCCTGTCTAAGCACTATCAAATACATGCAGGACAAAATTGCCACCCTTGGGACAGCCTCCAACCTGAAGCTAGGGATGAGCAAGCTCACTGAGACTGCTTTTGAGCAAAAGAGTTGGTAGTTAGCAGTGACATTTCAATAGGGATGATGGGTAAAAAGCTGTAGGCACAGGGCCAAGGCTGAATGTGTACAGTACGCGAAGTGCTACTCATCAAAAGAGGCCTTTTTCGTTCTGGTCATACACAAAAATAGCCTTGTGGTTAACAGGAGGTTTCTGAGCACAGAGAGGGAGAGAAGAGAGCCTGCTGGTTGGAGCTGGGATGAGACAGCTCCTGCATGTTCTGCCCTCCTCTTGCAAGTGTAAGTGCGCGCTGTGGGAGACGGAGAGTGAGGTCTTCCCACACTGGCCTTTGGGCACCAGGCTGCTACTGCACGCTCACTACCTGCACAGCCACATCCTGCACAGCCTCACCGCAGCCTGCTTTGGGGCTGCAGCTGCCTCCTGAGTGGTAGGGAGGGGTGGCCTGCTTGGGAGACCTCCTTCCACCACTTCCTCCAGCCCTGTTCATTGGTTCTTTCTGGCACCATATGGAGACCTGTGTCGCATTCCCAAGGCCGCCCTCACACCTTCTCTTTGTCACCCCTCTGTTACCCCTTTCTGCCTTTCATGGGCTCTGCTTCTGTCTCGCCTGTTTTATGAACTGACAGCTCCATCAGGGATCAGTCACTCCCTGACTCTTTGATGTTTTCCTACAAGAACAGTTAGTTAAACTTCCTCTCGCCCTCTTTCCTATTTCTTTCTCCAAAGAGTTCTTCAGGTAATGCCCCCACCAGCCGGGAAAACAGGCTGTTTTTGCACTTGGGATCATACTGTAAGCTCTGATTTCATTTAAAGGTGGGAAGAATCTGAGTTGTCTTAGGAAATAAGTGGCCTCTGAGAACCTCCCAGGGAAGAAACAGCAACTCTTTCAGCCAAGTACACTTTATTGCTTTTCTCTGTTAGTGGGAGAGAGTGTGGCGCATTCACTGAGATGCAAATGACCATCCAGTGGCCTACAGTGAAGACCAGGGAGGGGGCTGGGATCTGGGCCAGGATCTGTGAATGGGGCAGAGCCTCTGCTAAATTTACCCAGTCCGTCCCCACAGAAAGTTGCAAAAGAGAGAGCCAGAAAAAGAGAAATTTGTATGGGGTTGTTAGGGATAAGGGGCAACTTAGGTAGAGGAAAAGGCGGGAACTGAAGGCAGAAATAACATTCATGCAGGGGGAAGAAAGTCTGCAGAGAGTGAATAATAGAAATAAATACCCTGACAGGAGGGCAGGCCAGGTGTGAGGACCCGACCAGCTGTGCTGTGTCAAACACAACAAAGCAGCAGTAGCCTCCGACTGGACACCAGCAGGGATGACGGGAAGAGGCGAGCAAGGGACAAAACTGGAGGGTGTGGATTCACCACGAGGCTGAAGAGCAGTTCCTTCACGAGCTCCAAGCCTTGTCCAGGGAACAAAGCAGGATGCCCCAGGAGCGCCAGGCCTGGGCACTGTCCCCTGGGGCTGTCAGACTCCTCTCTGATTCAGGCCAGAATACAGGTCCCGTTGGCCTTTCCGGATCGGCTAGGGGCAGGACAGGGACAGTGATTAGCAGGGTGAGGGAAGTAGAGCCTAAGGGAAAGGGGTGCTGAAGAGCTAGCTGTAATGCAGTGGGAAAAACTCTGAGCTTGGAATCAGAGGCAGGTTTGACATCTAAGTCTGCATGGGCAGGTAGGAGACTTGAGCCAGTTCCCTGCTTCTGTGAGCAGCTTTTGTACCTCAGAAAGGGGAATCCGTCTAAAGACTTGTCTCTCAGAGCCTTTGTCAGGGTCAAATGAAGTCATTTACGGGAAAGTAAATACCACGCGCTTTGCTGGCACTCCATAAATATTTGTTGCATTTACCAGACATGATAGTCAAAATATTTAACGAGTGGCGGTGCGCATCCACTAACCAGTGAGAATGGTGCTAGTGGTCCCGCCCCACGCCAGGCGTTAGGTCTTTACGTTAGGTCTTTAATTACAACTGAGAGGCACCCTGGTGGGGGAAAGACTACCTTGTCTCACAGTGTGTGGGGTGGGGTGAGGGGAAGCTTGGGCTATTTGCCAATGAAGTATTTTCATATTTTAATAACCGGCTGACTGCCATGGTGCATGCTGGTGAGCTTATCGTTAGAGTTTACATAGGAGGTGTTTTCCATGGCTGTGTTCCTGCCAGTGTGTAAGCCAGGGGAGGAAAAGCGTATTCCCCCTAGCTCCTCCTCTCTGTGCTTGTGGAAGCCAAGCAGGCTTTGTGATGATTTCTGCCTTGAAAGAGGCAGAGGTGGGCACATGGTGGGTTGTCCTGGGGGCCCTGGGTGAGGAGCTCTGAAGTATCTGGAGATGTGATGAGCATAGCCCTATCTCTTCCCTTGCCCCTTAGAAAGACACCCTAACCCCAGCTTCCCACCCATTACCCACCCATTACCTCATAGTCCGGGTTAGGAACAGGTGGCGGCCTCTCCTTGTTTTGTCCTGTAGGGGAAGGAAGGTAAAAGTATTTTACCCGGACAAAGCAACATTAATCCTGCGGGGCTGACTACTGCAGTGACATGAGCTCAAGGGTGGCAGTCCCCTATGTCTTCCCTTCTATGTCTCCCTATCCATGCACCAGCCCTTTCTTCTCCCTTTCTTTCTTTCTTTCTTTCTTTCTTTCTTTCTTTCTTTCTTTCTTTCTTTCTTTCTTTCTTTCTTTCTCTTTCTTGTTTTTCAGGGCCTTCATACTGAGCTACATCCCTCCTTTGAGACAGGGTCTCACTAAATCACTAAGTTGCGCAGGCTGGGCTTGAACTCCTGCTCAGCTTCCTAGAGCGCTGACATTACAGGGCTGGGCCACTACACCTGGTTTCTCTTCTCTTCTCGGTCCTTCATCCCATGTTCACGCTACTCTCAGTTTGTGACTTTTCTCAGCCCAAGGGCTCCTGTTGTTTCTTTCTATGAGAGGAGGGAAAGGAAAAGGCAGGGGTGCCCCCAAATCCCTCTTCCCATGGCTCAGGGACAGGCTCTGACTCCTGCAGAGCACTAACAGGCTTTTGGGGAGACTGTCATATTAAAAGCGTCATCATGCTTTTCTGGAGACCTTGGTATCCGCATGAATGTTGTGAATGTTCTAAAGAAGCTGACCTTGCTGTGGACCCTTGGTCCTTCCTGACCCCGGCTGGGTGCCCGCTGGTAGGAATGCCCCCAGACCCCGCTTTGTGGTCTTACCCCTGGGCCTGCCCCCAGCTCCGGTCCCTCTTTTCACAGGCTTGGCCTTGGCCTTCCTGTTCTTGCTCCAGTAATAAACAAACACCAGTAAGCCCAGCGTGATGCAGACATCCACTATGACGATCGTGACCACGGCTGTCAGGTCAACCTCCATGCAGTTCTTACACACTGCAGGGGAGAGAGTGGGCAGAAGAGGTGAAATGAAGCAGAAGGGGAAACCACAGGACACCGCAGAGGAGGAAGGAGCAGACGAAGGTGCGCCTCCCCTCCCTCCACACTTGCACACTCCCCCTGGCCGAGCCCTCCCCTTCAGGGTGTGGATAACCCGCAAGGTTAAAAACAAGCCTCAGTTACACCTTCACCACTCAATAGTTATGGGAATTGTGAAATGTATTTTCAGTCCACAAAGCCTCTGTTTCCTCATCTACACAATGGAAATAAAATAGGACTTAACTCATGGCTGTTGAAAAGATTACATGAGAAAAATCCCTGGCTAACGTAGGGATTTTTGGTACCACACTCAAAACATTATAAGCATTTGATAAATGTTAGCTCCCACCATTGTTTTATCATGCTTCATCTTTGGAGTTTTTATTTTTTATTTATTTTCATATGTACTTGATTTTCTCATTCTTTCCTTCTTTCTTTCTTTCTTTCTTTCTTTCTTTCTTTCTTTCTTTCTTTCTTTCTTTCTTTCTTCATTTTTTTGAGACAAGGTGTTACTCTGTAATTTAGGCTGGCCTTGATCTCACTATGTAGCCCAGCCTGGCCTCAAATTTGCAGTGATCCTCCTGCCTCAGCCTCCTATGTGCTGGGATGATAGGCATGTGCCACTATGCCTAGCTATTTTTCTGGTTTTCGAGACAGGGTCTTACTGTGTAGTCCAGGCTGGCTTTGAACTCACTATGTAGCTCAGACTGGCTTCAAACTCATACTGGGGTGCCACTGCTTCTGAAAGTGACCCAGTGTAACTGACCCAGCTTTGTCTGTTAGGAAGTTATAGTACACCTAGCACTGACTGTTGTTACTCAGAAAGCTCTCTGTTGGTATTTAATCTGCATTCCAGAAAACATAGATGCTATGAGCCCCAAGAGAGTCCCAGGATTGAGCATTGTAGGAAGACTTGAGATGCCAGGAGATTGCAGGTGGGGTTGGGGAAGTCAGTGAGAATGGCCATTTGAAATGATGCTCTTACCTCTAGCTTTCAGGTAGAGATAGTAGTTCTTGTCACTGGTATAGCAGGCATAATAACCACTGTGCTCCAGTTCTGAAAAGTTCTCAATTGTTAGTCGTTCAGGATTTTCCTCGGTTACGTTTCCATGTATTTTTTCCCATTGTATTGTTTCTTTTAAAGGATCTAGAAAGCACGTCACCTCTACCTTGGTTCCGGAGATGGAGACTTTATATTCTGAGAAATAGAAGAGAAGAGATGGGAAATTTGATGGATAAACCCAGAAAATTTCAGTGAAAGGCAAATTAGTGACAAAAGAACTAACCAAATGCAGAAAATCACTTGTCACCTGGGTCTAAGACTTGGTTGTCAGAAGGGAGGCTTCCTGGCTAGAGGGTGTGGAGAGGGGACGTGTGGTAGGAGGGGGACCAGAGAACCTTCCAGAAGGTGGCCTCAGGGTTTAGGCAGGAACATGGGGACTTGGCAAGGGGAAACTGGAAGTAAACAAAACCTCACAAGACTCCCTCATTTGCAAGTTTTCTAGAATGGGGGCCAGGCATGTACAGTGGGGAGATTCTCAGTCCGTGGGCTGGTATCTCTCCATTTCCTCTCCTCTACCCACCAATCTCCATCCCCAGACAAAAGCATAAGTAACCATAAACTCACGTGTGGGTATTTCATTACCTGGAAAAAAAAAAAAAAAAGGAAACAGTGTCAAGAAAAAAAATCCTGATTTAAATTTAAACTTGAGATAAAATTTTTCTAATGGGGCTAAACAATGCTCCCAAGAATTTTCAAAGTGAGTGTCACTACTCATGGGCCCAAAGCCTGGAAGGTGAGGTATATACTTAGTCCAGAGATATGCTCACTGATAGACTGGAACTCGCACACATCAAACTGTCCTCGACCCAGACCTACCAAAAACTCAGAAAACCTTAAAGTCAGGAGGCTGAAAACTCCTAGAAGTCTTCTTGCATTAGCCAGGACTTTCTTCCATACATATATAGAAAGGTTCTTTTTCAAAGATAAAGACCTCCACACATTTGAATCACCAAGTCTGGGGCTTATTAATTTCTTATTGGAGCTGGGGATATAGCTCAGTGGAATAAGTGCCTGCCTAGCAAGCACAGGGTCCTGAGTTCAATCCCCAGTACTGCCAAAAAAAAAAAAAAATTTCTTATTATTCAGATATTCTTTCTTATAACGGAGTCTTCCACAATGGAGATCAAACATCTTATTCGGTCCAATTTTCTCTGTTGTCTTTTTTAAAAAATAAGATGTGTTTATCATGCTAAAGAATAGGTTTTATTCTTCATTTTATCAAAACACTAAAATATTACACAGCATAGCCTCTGCTGTCTTTAGATGACTTGAACTACTCTACAGATTTTATTTTGCACTACTGGAGGTCAAATCCACTCTGCCTGGCGCATTTTTCCATGGAGCTACATCCCTTGCCTCTACTTTACACATTTTAAAGGAATGGCTCTTGCAATGAAAAGTGGCTTTACTTTATCTCTGAGTACAATGAGCTCTCAGTTATTTTTGCTTGAGGGAGAGAGCACTGGTGTGAACTGAAATCCATTAATGTAATTTGGGGAGATAGCAATATTCCCCACACCCCTGGGAAGTGGGGCCGGTGGTCCTCATGCCCTGGAAGACTTGTGGCTAGAACAAGGGGCAGCACTAGGCCTTGCCAGACCCTGTACATGACGAGTGAAAGAGGGGAGAGGTGGCGGTGCTCAGAGATGGTGCACTACTGGGCAAAGAGACAGACCCTCATCTCAGGTCTGCCCTTGGCTGTGGGAGCCAGGGCAGGTCATTTAACCTCTCTGAGTTTCAATTTCTTCACAAGGGAAATGTAGATAAAATGCCCCCCTAATAGTGTTTTTATAAGAATTAAGTAGATTCTGAAAGTGGAAGTCAAGACAGAGGTTAGTTTCTTTCCTCTTTTCCTACTTGGGATCCTGCTACCATAGAGAACTGAGCTCAAAGCAGCTGTTCAGGCAACCAGCTGGCTGAGACTGCATACAACATAAAGAAATCCTTCACTACCTGCTAATAATTAGGAGCTGAATAAAATGACAATATTATTCTGACTTACTAATTTTTTAGCATTGCCTTTTATTTATTTATTTATTTATTTTGGTCTTTTTGAGACAGGATTTCTGTGTAGTTCAGACTGGCCTTGTACTCACTTTGTAGGCCAGGCTGTCCTCAAACTTGCAGTGATCCTCTGTCTCTACCCCCTAAGTGCTGGGATTACAGGCGTGCACCACCATACTCAGCCTGCACTGGTGTCTTTAAAGAAATGTTACACAAACAGGAACTCATAAATACTTAAAAGTGAATAGAAGCCAGGTGTAGTGCCACATGCCTGCAACCCCAGCCTGGAGATTCTCAGACTCTGAGAGACTAAGTAAGGAGGATCACAAATTTAAGCCCAGTCTGGGCGATTTAGTGGAAACTTGTCTCAAAATTTAAAAAGGGCTGGAGATGTAGCTTAGTGCGAAGGTCCTAGGTTCAATCTCTAGGACTAAAAACAAGACAAAACAAATAACTAGATATTACATTCTGTTTGACAGGTATATAAAAAAGAAACATAAAGAAAATTGCTTACACCCTTTATTGCTGCAGATTGGCAGCAGAGATATTAGACTTAACAGGTTCATTCAAGGCCTTCGATGTTTATACTTGGAAATAGTGTGTTCAGAAAAATTCTATATATAGCAATTTTTATACACATCATGGTATTTCAGAATGGTTAAAATTGTGCTTCTCAGTGTCATAAAAATTTGCATTTATGTCTCTGAATGGGCTACTTATTTCTTTTCTTTTCTTTCTTTTTTTTTTTTTTTGTCTTTTTGAGACAGGGTCTCACTATGCAGTTCAGGCTGGCCTTGAGCTCACCTTGTAGCCCAGGCTGGCCTTGAACTCACAGCAATCCTCCTGCCTCAGCCTCCCAAGTGCTGGTATTACAGGCGTGTGCCGCCGCGCCCAGCTTACTTATTTATTTATTTTGTAAGGCTTTATGTTTCCTAGTCTATAAAACAGGAATAGAGATCAGAAGAATTTTTTTTGTTTTTGTGGTACCAGGGGTTTTGCGCTGAACTATATCCCTTGCTCTTTTTTATTTGGGGATGAGGTCTTGCTAAGCTGCCCCAGCTAAGCTTTAACTCACAGTCTTCCTGCCTCTCACAGTGCTGGGATCGCAGGTGTGTGTGCTATCACAGTTGGCATGAAGATGAGCTGTGTCCCTTAACCCCACCCGACACTGGGCACTGAGCCCAGAGCCTTGGGCAAGTGGGGCAAGTGCTCTACCGCTCCTCTACGTTCTCAACCCAGCAGGAGGAGAAATGCAGGAAAAGTATTTAGAGCAATAACTAGAACACAAGGCCAGGTAAATTTTACGTTTGTTATTTACAGTCTGTGTTTTTTCTGTATAATCACAGCTAAAATTCACCTCCTCTCTTCTATATGTCCGCTGATTTCTTAACTGCATTACATACTCAACCCTTGTTTCAACACTGCAAGCCAGATGCTGTGTGATTGTTACTGCATTTCCATTTTACACAAGATGATGCTACTACACAGAGAAGTTAAGTAAATTGTTCAAAGATACCCAGCAAATAAAGAGTTGAGCCGGGATTCAAACATGGTGATCTAACTTCAGAGTTAGGACTCTTACCCTCATACTGTATGGCTTTTATCTCCTTTGCCTGAAGTGTTCCCCTTCTGGGAATACAAGCTCATCCTCTAAAACTCAGCTGAAGAATCACCTCCCCAGCAGCCTTCCTCAAGTGTACTCTCCTGTGTTTATATACACTTTATGCTGTGTCTTCCCATGTAACTTGTACACAACACATTCTATTAGCAATTATTTATCTCTCAAGACGGTTGGCTTCTTTAGGACAGGGAATTAGCAAAGCATCCATTTTTTTGTTCATTCAAAAAAATATCCATTGGAGCTGGGCATGATGGTGTCCACTTTAATTCCAACTATTCAGGAGGCTGAGGCAGGAGGATCATAAACTCAGGGCCAGATTGAACAATTTAGTGAGATTCTGTTTCAAAATTTAAAAAATAAAAAGAGCCGGGGAAGTAGCTCAGTGGTAGAGTTCTTGTGTTGCATGTGCCAGGCTTTTGGTTTAATGCTCAGCACTGCAGAAAAAAAATTCACTGAGCATCTACTATGAGTCAGCCCCTGGACCAAGTAAATGAGGCACTGGCTCTGCCTTTAAGGAACTCATGGTTTATTCAAAAGCACACAGGGGGCTGGGGATATAGCTCAGTGGAATAAGCACCTGCTTAGCAAGCGCAGGGTCCTGAGTTCGATCCCCAGTACCGCAAAAAAAAAAAAAAAAGCACATAGAAGCTCCAACCCATACCCACACGTCTGTTTTCCCCTCCCAGCATGCCCAGGGTTATGCATGTGCATGGCTGTAATCAAAGCAGCTCACAACAAACGCAGGCACATCTCATGTGGACCTCATGGGAAGATAACTATTTTCCCTCTAATAGCTCTGGTTCTCAGTGTTTACTCCTGTGATGGTCCACTATGACCATCTTGACACACATTTGAAAAGAAATTGTATAGAACGCAAATCCTCTTACCAGCATTGTCGATATCCGAAAAAGAAATGATAAACCATTAGCAATATTCCTATCAGCAACTATGATCATCCCCTGCCCTTGTGGTTGGGATCTTTAGGGAACAACGGATCTTCCAATTCCTTTGCTGTGTATGACGAGCTGCTTGGGGCCTTATGTTTTACCTTAAGTATCTGATGGCCATTTGTAAAGTGGGACAGCTCCAGATAGGCAGTGCAGTGGAAAGTGGACTGGCACAGTGCTGCTTCTGAACACAGCAGCTGCCCCTTTGCTTTGGAGGAGTTAACTGAACAGAGAGGCTTCCAGTACCGGGACACTGCGGACTCTGCAGCTGTGATAGAGAAAGCAAGTCCAGGACAGGCACGCATGTGCACCACGGACACACACAGACATGAGATTCTGAATGTGCCTCCGAACACTGCCTGGAGCCTGAGCCAGGCTCACCCTGTACGTGCATTCTGGTGGGCCACGTGTCCTATGCAAAGCTGTAGAGCAAATAGAATTGCAAACGAATGAAAACTTGGTACTTTCAGCTGAATTTAACAGTCTCAATTTTTTTTTTTGAGCAGTTAAGACTCATTTCTTACAGTCTTTGTTGATTCCCTCTTCTGGGCCAGATTTATAAGAAAAAGGCAAATGGAAGTAGTAGAAACCCCTTTTACTGATCTCGTGGGAGCTAATAGGAGCAAACTCCACTCAAACAGCCAATTTTGAGGAACGTGTCACGGGGTTTTGGTATTATATGAAAGTTACCGAGGGTACTCACACAACCTGGATAGCATAGCTACTGCATGCCTAGTCTATATGATATAGGCTGCTGCTCCTAGACTATAAACTGTATCACATGGTACTGTACTGAATATTGCAGACAACGGGAGCACAACAGTATCCCTGCACCTGAGCACATCTGAACAGAAAAGATACAGTAAAAATACTTGGAAGACAGCTATGCTCACCACTGTACGACCAACAAAATACTTGGTGATAGACATTTTTCAGCTTTGCTATAATCTTATGGAATCACTGTTGTATACTTGGCCACTAATTGACGGAAACATTGCTTTGGGGTTTTTTTTTTTTTTTTTGGTACCATAAATCAAACTCAGGACCTTGTACTTGCCAGGCAGGCACTGTGCTGCCTAGCTATATCCCCAGTGCTGAAACATTGTTATTAGGGCATGGTAGTATCAAAAATTTGGGCTTGTTTTCATAACAAAGAAAGAAAGCATATCTTACCTTCCTGCCCCCAAGCGCCAACTAGGAAATAAAAAAAAAAGAGTTAGCAAATGTGATTGCCTGCAATTCCAAGCAGAAGGAGCATGAATGAAGATTCTGACCATGAATTCTGACCATGAATGAAGATCTCAGGTCCTTCCCAACCATTGCTGGATTACAGGGGTTTCTATAATTCAGAGCAGTGACATTTACTAGCAGGTGGGAGGAGAGAGAGCAAGGGAAATCAAGCGCTGAATATGAGTACATGGTATCTGATCAACAGAAGTTAGAAGACAAAGTTGAGGCTGTTTTTTGGAAGAGTAGAAAAATGGCCGAAGAATTTTGCAATCAAGTCTCCATTTTTAAAATTTGTCTCTGACTAGAAGCAAAACAAGCTCTTGGCTGGATACTTATGCTGAGATTCCAGTTCCGTCTCTGGCTCCTCCTAGTTTAATGGTTCAGTTTTTCCATTTGTTTTCTGCTTAAGACAGAGGCAGAAATATTTGAAACCGATTACTCATCAACTATAGCCATGCCAGGCATGGTGGTACACGCCTGTAATCTCAGCACTCAGAAGGCTGCGGCAGGAGGATTGTTGTGAGTTCAAAACCATGCTGGGCTACAAAGTGAGCTCAAGGCCAGCCTGAACTGCAAAGCGAGACCCTGTCACAAAAAAACAAAAAAGTATAACCTGTGCGGTAAAGAAATTGATTATATTTCTTCTGGGCCCTCCAGAGTCCCCTCAAGGATGATTTGGAGTTGTTACAATGGCCAGCTCTCCTGCCATCACCTGAGTTTTCTGTTTACCAACAGTCTGTACACTGAGTTAGACATTCTCCCAGCCCAGAGCAGACTCAGTACTTTCTCACGATGCCAAATTTCTAGGGATGCTTGGGTGTTTGATCTGCCCTCTTTTTTCCTTTTTCTTTCCTTCTTGCTTTGCATTGCGTCGCCTGCCTTGCCCTTTCCTTAGTAGGAGCACACTTTATAGCACTGGCCTCTAAGAAAACGTCTGACTGATCCCCGCAGGAGCCATAGTCCACTCCTTGAGATTCAAAGTGTATTCTTTGCCTGGTCACAGATTAATGCCCTTGGGAGCTTATTAGAAATGTGGAATCTCAGTCCTAAAACAGAGCTGCATTTTAACAGGGTCCCTGGGTGGTCTGTGTCCATACTAAAGCCTGGTAAACCCAAGCAGGAAGTGGATGTGTAATGGAGACAGGAGCCTCAGCGGTAGTGGTATTTTTCTAGCTCTTTGAAATAAAATCATCGTGAGCTGTTTTGCCTCACACAGTGCAGATGTCCTGAGCAATACTCATCATCGAGATTAGCTCCAGCGCTAATCCTATCATTTCAAATAAGTTATTCAACTTATTTTTTTTTCATGTATGAAATAGGAGATATAACGCTTTTCTTCTAAGGTGGAGGTAAGGATTAGCTAAGTTAACACGAGTAAAGAATTTTTCTTTGCACAGTATTGGCACTCAATAAACGGCATTTTGAAAAACCATTATCTCAGATGAGAGATGCAAGCGCTCCTCATTATTCATCAATTTATATCCCACCTTGCTTCAAAAAGGACTAAATTAATGGAAAGCTCTCAGTCACCTGAAAAGGACTGAAGACTGTAATGTGTTTAACTATGTCAAAGGTACTAAATCTGCTAATTCTGTGCAGAGCTTGAGTGCAACTACTTAGTCTCCTCAGAGCAAAAAGTGAAGGTTAGCCCTTCTGATCTCTTTTGTGTTAGTTCCTGAGGGCTGGGTAAGTTTGCCGACAGATGGGCTTGTTCTTGGCGGCAGAGAGACCTCTTTGCTCTCGATTGAGATGATCACCTCAGCCGCTTTTCCTGGCTGTTCCCTGAAGGTTTTCTCACCCAGCTGCGCACATTTCTCTTGTTTGCCTCCATCTCCAAGCCCTGCTCTAATGGTGGCTCGCTGGAACAGTTCCTCACATCCTCGGGTAGGTGAGGCGCCTTAGCATTCCTGTGCTGCATCTGGTAAGACCCTGGGCCTCCCAGTGTCTGGAGAAACGGCCCTCGTTCCTCCCAGCGCACTCACCTGAGAAGAGGCAGAGTCCCAGAACTCTCCAGAGAGTGCCCGACTGCATTCTTCCTTCACTGGACGGCTGTTCCCAGATGGCGGCCATGACAGTCTCAGTGTATTATTTCTGAAGAGGAAACCAGGACATTTTCAGAAAAGGATATTTTTGAAACATGTGCTGGATACAGTCCCTAGGGTCTTTGTTGCCAATGCTAGGGTGAACAAAGGGGGTGGTATCGGAGGAGACTCACCATTTTCTGAAGCAGACACCTGAGGCTGGGAGAGGAGGCGGGTTTCTGTACCCCACACAGGAAGTGTTGAGGGGCCTCTAGGCCCGAGAGGTCTACGTCACTTGGCAGTGTTCAAGGCAGAGGCCTCCACCTGGATGAAGAAAGCGGGGCCCCTCAGACTGCACATGAGGATAAGCAAGAAGATTCCAGCAAAGCTTGAAGGTGCTATAATAAGTACCTGCAAATTAATTGCCTGGGGCGGGCACAGTGTGGCCAACATCTGCTTTCTCAGATGCCCCTTCTCCCCATGAGCTGTGACAGGAAGACAGAGGAGCCCTGAATATTTGTTTTCTTCATGGTGTGCCTGGCAACGAACCGCAGGATGGAGCCATTTCATTGACAAGATCTCTTGGCTTGCAAATATGTGTTTGTCTAAAATCATGAGATGCCATTTCCCTGCTATAATCTTTGCAAAAATAATTAAAAACACAAGACGCAGTGTTAGGAAGAGTGAAGGGTGACTCTCAAATATGCTTGTCTAAGGATTAGCTGACATAGGTTTTCCTTTTTTGTTGTTGTTTTTCTTTTGGGGACAGGGTCTCACTATATTGTTCAGGCTGGCCTTGAACTTAGTTTGTAGCCCAGGCTGGCCTCAAACTCACAGTGATCCTCCTGCCTCAGCCTTCTGAGTGCTGGGATTATAGGTATGTGGCACCATGCCTGGCTATTTTCCTTGCTTTTAAGCATGCAATAATAAAAAGCTTACTATGTCCTGGAATTATGCTAAGGGCTTTACTGATATATCTCATTTAATCCTCAAAACAATACTCTTTTTTTTTTTTTTTTGGCAGTACTGGGGATTGAACTCAGGGCCCTGCGCTTGCTAGGCAGGCGCTTATTCCACTGAGCTATATCCCCAGCTCCTCAAAACAATACTCTAAACTAGTTTTTTTTTTTTTTTTTTCTTTTTGAGACAAGATCTTGCTATTCAGTTCAGGCTGGCCTTGAGCTCACTTTGTAGTCCAGGCTGGCGTCAAACTTGCAACAATCCTCTTACCTCAGCCTTCAAAATGCTGGGATTACAGGTGTGCACCACCAAGCCCAGCTCTAGGTATAAAATATAAAAATCCCCATTTTATGCTGAGTAAACGAAGCTCAGACAGTTTGTAACTTGTTGCAGATCACAGAGCAGGGACTCCAGAAGACATTTTGGCGTAACTGGCTTATTTGGCAAATATTTAATGTCTACTGTCCTCTGCTCTAGTTTGGTGGCTACTGCTGCTATTACAGCAGTAACAAGACAGACAGACTTCATGGGCAAAGAAAGGAAAGGTGGACAACAAACAGCTGTGGGAGCAGTAGAGGGGGGGCCCGCACGTTGGTCATGGTGGTGCACACCTGTAACCCCAGCACTCAAGAAGCTGAGACAGGAGGACTGCCAGCAGTTCAGGGCCTGCCTGGGCTACGCAGTGAATTCAAGGAGAGACCCTGTTTCAAAAAATCACAAACAAACTCAAAACCAAACGGAAGGGGGGCCCACAGTAGTCTGGGGGTAGAGAAAGTCTCCCTGAGCAGTGACGCCCAAGCTGAACTGACCAGTGAACAGGGCGAACCAGGTAGAGGACAAGCAAAGGATCCAGAGGGAGCAGCACGCTTGAAGCCAGAGCTGAGGAAGGAAAAGGCAGGTCTAGAACATCAGGCAACAGAGAGGAGAGAAAGAACGGCAAGAAGTGAGGCAGAAACTCAGTGGGCTCTGAGGGAGGGACTTTCCAGGTTTGTTACGGATTCTTATGGATTTCCTGAGGGTATGGGGCCTGGGGATATAGCTCAGTGGAATAAGCACTTGCCTAGCAAGCGCAGGGTCCTGAGTTCGATCCCCAGTACCACAAAAAAAAAAACACACACACACAAATCCTGAGGGTATGGGAAGCAATGGAAGGGATTTAAACAGAGGAGTGACAATGTCAGATTCTTTAAAAAATTTTTAAATGAAAAATGTTGGAAGCAATACATGCATGTGTTAAAAACAACAGAGTACAGGAGAGCTGAATACCCACAGTCCCCTACCCCACCTCGCCTCACTCCATGGTTCTTCCTAGGCAAAACCACTTTTTAAACTGTTTCTTCCTCTTCCTCTTCTTTTTTCTTGGTGGTTACCTTCATATGTCTAAGTGTGTACTGTCATCCGTCAAGTTCTCTGGAAAACACGGTTCAAATGGAGATTTGCGTGCAGCTGGCTTGCACAGGGAGAAAATGATCAACGGCAGCCCGGTGTGGGGTGGAGAGAGAGAGAGAGAGAGAGAGGGAGAGAGAGAGAGAGAGAGAGGGAGAGAGAAGGTGAACTGCATCATGAGATAGCAGCAGAGGTCTCAGTCAACACCACAGGGGTTCTCAGGCTGGCCCAGCCCTTCAGTCTTTCTGAAATGAAGCAAGGGACACAGCATCCACTTGTTAGATGTGAGCTGCTCCCAGAGACAGGCGTGAGCTTGGGTGAGGCAGCTGCTTCTGCCTGTAACAGGGCTCAGTTTTAATCCTTGGGGGACAGCCATCCCAGCAGCTGGGGGAGTGCGCAGTCTGGGGGTTGCCTGGGTGGTGCTACGTTGCTAAAATCCATTTGCTTCATATAATAATTTCATCCCATCCTGAAACAGCTGGCTCGGGGTCCTGCTTGACCCCTTTACTTGGAGAAGTTTATAAAAGGAAAGCCAGTGGGACAAGCGACAGTCCCACGACAGATGTCCTGGCGGCTCCATCTGATTGTCATCACCTCTGTCCTTTGCTCCCTACCCCAGATCAGCCCCAGCCCCAGCTTGTCCCTCTGCTGACAAAAGGGAAAACGTAGCTGGAGGAGTCTGAGTCCTCGGTCATCACGGCCTTTTCAAGCTCTGCTGCTGCTGTTGTCCACTTAGTGTCAGCACTGCGGGCGGCGCAGACCCAGAGGTGTCCGGGGAGCCCTTGGGTTCTACCTGTATTCTCCCAGCTCCCCGCAGCCCATTTTCTTCTGATGAGGAGAGATGCCCTCTGCTGGAGAGCAAATCATTTCCTGCCTCCTGGTCTTTTGGCAGTGGTGTAGCTGTGTACCATGGTTCTAGTGTTCTGGCTTTGGAAACCAGGCCTTTAGGAACGCAGTGCCTAGAGTTACAGGACAGGAAACACACATGTCCTAAGGGGGTCACTGGGAGGAATTGTGATCACTGATGCTCCTACTTCCAACCCTGTGTTCCTGGGCACAAGCATTCCACTTTTTGGGAACAGAGTACCATATTCCAGTCCTAGGGGATTGGTTTCTTTGTGTGGTGCCAGGGATCAAACTCAGGACCTTGCGCTTGCCAGCCAGGTGCTTATGCCACTGAGCTATATCCCCATCCCCAGTCCTAGGTTTAAGATGTTTACAACATCCTGAAGGATAGTACCCATCCTAGCAGGCTGTCATTTCTTTTTTTTGTCTTTTTGAGACAAAGTCTCACCATGCAGTTCAGGCTGGCCTTGAGCTCACTTTGTAGCCCAGGCTGGTCTCCAACTTGCAAAGATCTGTCTGCCTCAACTTCTTAAGTGCTGGGATTACAGCTGTGCACCACTACACCCGGCATGGCTGTCATTTCTAAATTGACACTTTAGTTATGTCTGGGAAAGGATATTCCACTGATCCACCACACTGGCAGACTGGGGGTGGAGTAGTACATGATAGGGCCAACGTACTCCATGGTCATAGGTCCACTGGCATGCCTTTTTGGTAAAGCCGCCCCCACCCCCGGCCTGTTGTTACGTATGCAGGATCCAAGGCTCATAGCTTGGACAGTGTGTGAACTCTTGGCTAGTCCTTTCCACGTTTGGCTTGGAAAGGGCCCAGTGTATTCCACTCCCCAAGAAGTGACTGGTTGGTTTCCTCCAGGATGATGCCCACCATCGCCATCACAGATGGCACACTTCATGAGTCCCTGGGTCCGCACACGTGCCCTTTCCCCAGACGTCTCTGTGTCCAATCTTTTACTGTTACAAATCACTCATTACTGTCCATAAATCTCCACATATCCTAGCATTAGGCCGCTTTCCTTTCCATGTAAAGCGGGTGTCTAGGTGCAGTGCCACATGTTTTGCGCTTTGTGAGGATTCCCTTCCCTGGGGTTCTCAAGGCTACCTCTAGGCAGGGTTGCAGGGCTGCAGCATTACAGGCTGGGCTCACATTCCCATACCGAGCTGACATCTGCCAAAGCTCAGGCTTTGTTTTCCTCTGTTTGCTCTCCTAGAGGACAGCCCACCATCACCCATGGGTTGAGCTGAGGGTGAAGCAGCGCAGATGGCACAGGAGTCCGGGCAGTGCACTGTAGCAGCTGCAGCTCATACCCTTGTGTTCACACCTGGTCCACATTGTCTTCACTGCATTTTACAGTTGGTTATTGCTGTACCACCTGCTTTATGCCTTGGTGGGACTGACGGTGCTATACTTGTAATGGAAAATTTTGGTTTAATGGTCAGTTAAATGTCCAAGAGTCAGTCACTTAACCTCTACCAGTTTGTCTACTTTGTAAATTCTTGTGGCCAAGGATTGTAGAAATCACTGCTGTATTTAAACATATATCATGGTGCTTTAATGACCCCCCCTTTTTGATTTATTGAGACAGTGTCTTACTATGTAGTTCAGGCTGGCCTGGTATTCATTAGTAGTCTAGGCTGGCCTCAAACTCACGGCAATCCTCCTGCCTCAGTCCCCGAGTGCTGGGATTACAGATGTGAGCCGCCACATCTGACTTAATGACCTTTCTTACGGAGGGGACCTGACTTGTCTTTTAGTTGCTAGGTTCTGCGTAGAATTGGATCAGTGCTAGAAACTCAAAAGAGAACTGTAATTTCTCATTGAGGAAGCTCACCTCAACTGTCTGCTCATCTAACCTTGGATTTCTTTTGTGAAAACACATACACATTGACAGAAGGGGGGCATGTATGGGGCATACTTACATTAAAAACTGTTACTTATCTGAAATTAAAATTTAACTGACCGTAAGAATGCCATAGTCTAGAGCTGGGTGGTGGTGGCGCACGCCTGTAATCCCAGTACTCGGGAGACTGAGGCAGCAGGATTGTTGTGAGTTCAAGACCAGGCTGGGCTACAAAGTGAGCTCAAGGCCAGCCTGAATTGCATAGTGAGATCTTGTCTCAAAAAGACCAAAAAAAAAAAAAAGAATACCATAGTCTAGCAGTCATTTCCAAGATTCCTGTGAGTCTGGTCCTCTAGTTGGCACCTAGACCTTATGGCTACCTTACTTTAACACCTGACCACTGCTTCTCTGGTACCCTAGTGTTACTTTTTGTTTTGTTTTGTTTGAATCTTTTCGTTTTGCGACACGATCTTGGTGTGTAGCCCAGGGTGGTCTCAAACTCACACTTCTCCTGTCTCGTCCTCCTTCGTGGTGGGATTATAGGCGTGTGCTACCGTGCCCAGCCTCATTCCCATTATTAACTAGGAAGCCATGTCTGCCGGCACTACGGAAGATAGCCGGTGTAGAGCTTCCCCATAATGCTGGCGTCTCACCAACAGAACGCCCTTTGCAAACCCTCTAAGCCCACAGAGTCAGCAGGTGAGTTTTCCGGTGTTCTGTGGCAGATTCATTCTAGCATGTTCAGTGCTGTGAGCTTCTTCAGCCCTGCATCTGTGGTTGCCGCAGTAGTTCTGACTCTCTGCTTCATTTAGAGTGGGCCTTCGCTTTCCAGAGCGCAGGCCTTGAGTTAACCTCCCAAAGCCTGTGCCAGATTGCAAGGGAGTGCCTCCCAGGGACAAAACCTCCTCTCTCTGGCTTTGCATTTTTCTACTAGACTCATGTACCACTCAGAAGCAAGGTCAGCCACTTCTTGCCAGTCAGGTCTGGCAACTGCTTTTGTTACAGGCAGCTGAGTTAGAAATATAATAGGCGGTCAGACAGGGCCAGGCTCTAGAAGGAGCCAACATAAGAGATACGTTTTTGCTGTGGGCCAGACCTCAAGATAAAAGATTAAACAACTGCACCCACACACTTCCCTAGGGACGGACATCAGGGATTAATATTCTAAATAGGTAGCGATCATCTTGAAGGGTCATTGACCCAGCCCCTTACAGGAAAAGCCCATCTTCTGTATTCGTGCCCACTTGCTACGGTAGGATTTGCTTCCCAATTTGATCCCAATGTAATCAATTTTACCTGAACAATTTTTTTTTTTTTGGTCTTTTTGAGACTGAGTCTTGCTGTGCAGTTCAGGCTGGCCTTGAGCTCACTTTATAGCTCAGGCTGGTCTTGAACTCGCAACCATCCTCCTGCCTCAGCCACCCCAGTGCTGGGATTACAGGCGTGCGCCACCACGCCCGGCCCTGAACAATTCTTATCGGCTGACTATAGTTTGTTTTCCCTATCTTGGACCCTCCTGACCTCATGGTTTTGCTCTATAAAAGTCCCCACTCGGGCCCCTCTTCTGTCCCTCTCTTGGACAAAAGCTTTCTTTCCCTCAGTAGGTATATTCTGCTCTTAACCTCCGTTGTTCTTAAAATTCATTCTTTGATTTTGGAGAACACGAACTCAAACTTGTCCCAGATAGCGTTCAGGTTGGGAGTTTTTATTTTCCTGTATCACTTTGACATATTAACCTCCCTTCCCCTAGCAGGCCCAGAAGTTTCTCAGTTGAGTCATCTTGAGATTTGACTGAGTGATTGATCTAACGGCTAGGAGAGGAGTCAGATGTTAAGGAGCTTTACTGGAGTCTCATGAGGAACTCCCTTCTGTGAGGGCTCTGAATGCGTTGGCCAGTTTTATAGGCCTCCAAGGCTTTAGGGAAGTCTGGAGAGTCAAGGAGCTCAGTCGTATTTGAGCAGTCCAAGTGTCCCAGTTCTTCCTTATTATGACCCTGACTTTGGTGTAAGACATTCAGGCTGATAATTTTTCCATCCTTCTCCGAAGTTCTACTTTTAAAATTAGGACTTGTGCCTGCGCTCAGTCTGCCCTCTGGCTGGAGGAGGTGAAGTCCTCCTTAAGCGCTGCGGAGCGGGGTGTGGCGCTATAGGCGTGCTCTGCTTTCCTTTGGTGATGGGGTGGCCTGAGCCTGCCATTTCTCCCTCTTTCTCATCGCCTTTTCTCTCCCCTGCTCTTCTTTTCTTTCCCCTCCTTTGGCATTTTCGGCCCTTTGCATTTGCAATTCAATTTAGAATTACTTTGGCAAACTCCACTAACGAAAACATTGTTGAGGCCTTGGGGTATAATTTAGTGGTGGAATGCTTGACCAGTAGGTACAGGCCCTTGGCCTGATCTTCCTGAGCATGTACACACGCATGCACACACACACGCACATCACACACACGGAGTTGAAATTTCTTTTTTGAATTTTGTATTAATATTACACTGAATCTGGAAGCGAGTTTGGGGAAAATTGACATGTTTAATGACTATGTTTTCTAGTCTGTAAACACAGCATTTAAAACTGCTTTCAAAAATATTTTACAGCATTCTGTGTAGAGGTTTTGCATCTGTTTTGGGGGTTAGAATTAGACCTAGGCATATTGTGTTCTTGATGATACTATAAATTATATCTAAAACTTTTCATTTCCTATCTGATACAAGTATATTGAAGTACACTGAAATCTGGTGTATGGAATGTAGTAACTTTTGATGAGGGTTAGCCACAAAATAAGATTGCCCCAAATTTGGAAAGCAAAACTGAAGCCAGGCTTGCTCTAAAGACCGATGTTGGCCAGGCCTCTCTGCAGCCCAACTCAGGTTTTTTGGATGTGCTGCTTGTCCTCGTTAGTCGGGGCAGCAACTTGACCCTCAGCTCCTTGATTCCTGTGGGACCTTTTCCCTCCGCTTCTTCGAACACGGGGCCAAGGGTGACCGAGCCTCCATGGTAGGTCCCTGATGGCTGTGCAGTATTTTCACATCCTGTGCTTGTGTGAGGAGAGGAGATACCGAGCACTGCGCTATAAGTGGGGCTCTGTGCCAGCTGATCTTGCTGTCTGCAGGCTAATGGGAGTGTCCTGAGCATGCTTGAGGCAGCCTAGGCGGAAGTAGGATGTTTGATGGGGTTGGTGTATGGGACATACTTTGCCTCAGCAATATTTTAAATTTACAGTGGGCTGATCAAGACATAAGTTGAAGAGTATTTTTATATAGGTGTTTGGACCTATGAATAAGTACTGCTTTGGCTTCATTCTGTGAGTTTTAATATGTTGTATTTCATTTATTTAATATGTTGTATTTTATTTATTTACATCATTTCAAAATGTATTCTCATTTTCATGGATTTAACTTTGACCTCTTAGATATTTTGAAGCATATTGCTGGAAATAGTGTAAGGACAGACATTTAAGTTAACAGGGCACAAAAAGGCTTCAGAAATAGACTCTAACACATATAACCAATCGATTTTTCAATAAAGTTGCCAAACAATGCAGTGGAGGAAAGGTTATTCTTTTCAACAAATGGCCCTGAAAAAACTAGATAGATATCTGTGGAAAAAACATGAACTTCAACCCTTATCTCAAGCCATGTATAAAAATTAACTTGTAATGAGTAACATCTAAGCTATGAAACTTTTTGAAGAAAATATAAGATAACATCTCTATGACTTCGGAGTAGGAAAAGGTATCTTAAAGAAGATATAAAAATAATAATCCTAGAAGGAAAGGAAAATAAATTATACATCAGTGGGATTTAAAACTTGTGTTTCAACCGGGCATGGTGGCACATGCCTATAATCCCAGGACTCGGGAGGCTGAGGCAGGAGGATCTTTGCAAGTTTGAGGCCAGCCTGGGCTACAAAATGAACTCAAGGCCAGCCTGAACTGTGCAACCAGACCCTGTCTCAAAAAGACAAAAAACAAAACAAAACAAAACACTTGTGTTTCAGAAAACTCTGTTAAGCAAAAGAAAAGGTCCTGGATGTGGTGGCACATGCCTGTAATCCCAGCACTTGGAAGGCTGAGGCAGGAGGATCATTGTGAATTCTAGGTCAGTCTGCACTACAAGCAAGACCTGTTTAAAAACAAACAAACAAACAAACAAACAAAAAATATATATATATACATGTACAGGCCTTTGGTTTGATTTTCCTGAGCATGTATACACACACACACAGAGTTGAAATTTCTTTTTTCAAAGTTAAGTCAATGAAAATGAGAATATATTGATTTTAGGTTTTTTTTTTTTTTTTTTTTTTTTGCGGTACTGGGGATCGAACTCAGGACCCTGCGCTTGCTAGGCAGGCGCTTATTCCACTGAGCTATATCCCCGGCCCCAAGAATATATTGATTTTAAATAAATAAAATACAACATATTAAAACTCACAGAATGCTGCCAAAGCAGTATTCACAGGTCCAAACACCTATATAAAGATACTCTTCAACTTATGTCCTGATCAGCCCACTGTAAATTTAAGATATCGCTAAGGCAAAGTATGACCCATACACTGACCCCACCAAACACCCTAGTTCCGCCTAGCCTGCCTCAAGCATGCTCAGGATAATATATAGATAGATAGATAAATAGATATAGATATAGATATATAGAGGTATAAAAAGAGAGAGAGAGAGAGAGAGGAGGAGAGAGAGAGAGAGAGAGTGAGAGAGAGAGAGAGAACCAAAAATGTATATATGCACTTCAGGAAAAGAAAAGCTTGTCTAAATATTTTAATACTAAATTTATTGAGACATCATGAGATTAGTGTAAGTTCCCTTTGGCCTCTGCAGTTATAAGAGGTGCCCACAGTGGAGGCCGCTGGCTTCCAGACATTTATTAGTAGGAACTGCTGCTTCGTAACCCTGGTCACTGAGATTGCTGCACACCCATTTCCAATTTCTTCTGTAAGGGCCGGCAGTACAGTGGGCTTTCTGTGACACACGACATCCTCTAGGGTCCTCCATAGGAGAGTACGACCACCTGTTGAAGAAATGGCATACTGTTTTTCTTTTCCTGAAGTGTGTATACATTTTTTGGTGGACTCTGTCCATATGTATACATACATATTGCAAAAAACCACATATATATATATATATATATATATATATATATCACAAAGATGAACAGGAGCCTATAGATTAAGATATACTTAGGAAACATTAGCCAGTTATACACTTAAGACCTTATTTGGACCCTAACTCAAGTAAGCAGAAAACATTTTATCATGTTTGACACAATAGGCCTTTGATATTCTTGGGTTCTGCATCCAAGATTCAACCAATAGCTGATTGAAAATTGTTAGAAGAAATGCATCTGTACTGAGCACAAACAGACTCTTCTTGTCACTGTGTCCTACACAATACAGCGTGACACTTACTGACATGGTGTTTACACTGAGTAGGTGTGATAAATAATCTAGACAGGGTTTGAGTCACATGGGACACTATGCAGAGATTGTATTATTAAATTAAATTTATTGTAGGGAATCGGTACATGTAAACAGCACATCTCAATTCTTTCTTTACCTTTTCCCTCCACCCCCTTCTATTTTGCTGGCATCAGATTCATTTATTTATAAGTCATTACAAACTTAATTGTCATATATACAAAATAACAACACCCATAGTCCAAAATACATATAAAGCATAAAGGCAATTATATTAAATCAAGGTACTTTTAGATATATTGTCCATGCTGGCCAGACATAACTTTTCTCTCTTCCTGTTATCTGTCCTTTTACTTCACACTTTATTTACATATTGAGTTTTTCATGTAAGACAAACCAGGTGATATTTCAGCTTGTGCATCTGATTTACTTCACTTAATATTATGGTCTGAAGGAGCATCCGTTTTCCTATAGACGACTCAGGTTTATCCTTTTTACAGTAGTATAGTACTCCATTGTATATAAGTATCACATGTTCTTTCTCTCTTTTTTTCTTTCTTTCTTTTTACAATCCTAACAGGGGACAGGTTAGCAAAACAAAAAGATCCATAAAGAAAAAGGCGGAGCCACCCCTGAACAATGGGACCACACAGATGCCACACCATTTTATACAGGGGACTGGAGGATCTCTGGATTTTGTTATCAAGTGGTCTTGGAACCATTCTCCCAAGGACTGGACCTGGAAATTTTAATCCTGGACATTTGATATATAGGAGATACCAGTTCTTTTTCGATGTGACAATGGAGTGGCCATGTTAAGATAATGAAATGGGAAGCTGTTAGGCTGGACTGGTGGCTGTTAGACTCCAGGTTCCTACTGGCTAAGCTAAAACCTAACTCCCTTTAATTTCTGGCACATGAAAACTCAGCCACTCATAGGTGGCCAAGTGGGCATTAGTTTTCTGCTGTCTTAAACTTCGCCCTGCATAGTCCAAGTAAGGCAATTCCTCAGGCTGTGATCAATCCACTAATTTCTTTTCTCTGTTTCCAGTCACGCCCTAAAAGCCTTCTCCCGTTTCTCCTTCAGCAGGGCCCAGCCTCTTCTGACTGCGAGCTGCCCAGTTCATGAGTTACTCTGTGCTCAAATAAACTCTTTTCTATGTTAATGTGCCAAAGTTTATTATTTACTTTTTAGCATAAATGGTTTTTTGTTTTTGTTTTTGTTACTGGGGATTAAACCCAGGGCCTTCACAATGAACTACATCCCAAGCCTCCTTTTTTGGTTTTAATTTTAAGACAGAATCTTGCTGATTTGCTAATTTGCTTAGGTTGAGTTTGAACTTGTGATCTTCTTGCTTCAGCTTTCCAGAGGGCTGGGATTATAGGTGTGCATCACCATGCTCTCAGTCAACAGTTATATTTATGAACAAAATGATCTGATATATTCAATTTGCTTCCAAATAATATGGGGTGGGCAGATGAACTCATAAATGAAAAAAGATTGATCGTGGCTTGATGGTAATTAGGGTTGGGGAACAATTACACGGGGTTTATTATACGTTTTGTCTACATTTGTATATGTTTAGATTTCTACAGTGAAAAGCTAAAAAATGCCTTTGATTTTGTGGGGGTTTGCGTGGATCAGTGAGGAGAGATTTGAAATTGAGAATGAACCCCCAGATTGAGCTCTAGTTTTTCTGTTTGTTTTCTAGCTGGTGTGAGCCGGGTCGCTGAGGAAATTGCTTGAGCTTTGTCACGCTAACTTTCTCCATCTGTAAGAGTAGTGAAAATTAAGAGATATCATGTATTCAAATGCTCTTCAAAGACCTTGGTACAAGGAAGGCCCTGCTATCCAGATGGTGAGTTCCTTGAAGTCGAACAGGACATTTTTTTTTCTTTTAATTTTTAAAATTTTTGTCTTTTTGAGACAGGGTCTCACTATGCAGTTCAGGCTGGCCTTGAGCTCACTTTGTTGCCCAGGCTGCCCTCGAACTCGCAACAATCTCCTGCCTCAGACTCCCGAGTGCTGGGATTACAGGCATGCGACACCATGCCCAGCGAACACGACATCCTTGAATATTTTCTCAGCGCGGTGTTGGGCGTCTAACAGGTGCCCTTTAAGTGTTCAGCCTCAGTTTTCATGTTTAATCAAAACAGTCCTCGTTAAATAAGTGAATGACTGATGTTCCAAATTCTAGGCTTCAGATCCCAACACTGTACCACCCTTGATCATTGATTTGATTATTGAAATTTACAGTGAATAAGTGAATGAAAAGTAGGAGACATGTTCTGAAAATTATTATTTAATGAATATAATTCTCGGCTTAATTTCACCTTGTTACCCTTGCTCAAGTAGAATCTATTACAAGACGTTATGGATTCTCTTTCCTCTCCATTAGCATCTGTCCTAGGCGGAAGAGTGGCAGGTGGGAAGCCCTTTAGCTGCAAAAAATGAGCCAAGCCAGAGCTTCCGTGTAGCATCTTTAGGTTCCACCAGAGGGAGCTCTGCACCGCTAGCGTAGCTGAGGTGCGGGGTGCACAAGAATCATTTAGCACCTCATTTAGCAACTGTGTTGCGCCTCTTCAGCGCGCCTAGCACTTTTGGGTATGGGACGCCGGCCCTGCCTTTACCGGGCTCAGCTGAGAGCGGGGACCGACGTGAACAGTAATGAGGGTGTAGGTGTAGTGCGGCCAGGGCTATCATAAAGAGTCACAAAGCAACTATTAACTGGCTCCAGGAGTCAGGAAGACTTCACAGAACGTGAGCTTACCTAGAAAGAGAAGTACAGGTTGATCATAGGGACACTGCAGCTAGCACAGTTAGTGCAAATACACGGAAGTGAACACAAACAAGTAATTAATTTGTTAAAAAGAAAAGGTTTAAGGAGTCTGGAAAATGGGGGAAGATCATGAAAAACCTTAAACTGTGAAAAGAAGCCAGATGTGGTGGCCGATGCCTGTAATCTCAGCATTTGGGAGGCTGAGGCAGGAGGATTGCTGTTAAACCAGCCTGGATTACATAGTAAGACCCTAACTCAGTTAAGAAAAAAATCTGTGAAAAGAAAAGGCAGTTAATTCTACTACCAACTCAGTAAATCGAAAGATCTTAAAATATACCCTAGAAATTTATCTTAGTTATGCACAAAGTAACTTTAAAGGATCCTCAATGACTTTACATACTTCACAGGGTCATTGTTGTTATGATTTTTAATGCGTGTCTGCTCTGGTCACTCAGTTTCTGTTTTCTGATGTATTTGGAGTTGACCTCTGTTCTTTTTAAGTGTGTTCAGAATTCTACCCCACTCTCAAAAGCATCGTAAAGGATCTAAAAAACAAGAAAATTTAGCTTCTAAGTCAAGTCCAGAAGAGTTGTACTAGAAATGCTTGAACAGCATCATTACAACAAAAACTGATCATGGAAAAAAAAAAAAAAAGAGAGGGCCAGGGACATAGCTCAGTGGCATAAGCACCTGCCTGGCAAGCACAAGGTCCTGAGTTCAGTTCCTGATACCAAAAAAACGAATTGTGTTTTTCCTTATCTTTCTTTACAAACCTGCCTTTCCTCTTGGTCCCTAGAGTCCAGCTCAGCTGACGTTAATACTGGGAGGGCACAGGGCAGGAACCACTGGAGCCATGGGGAAGAAGGGAACGAGGACACTGACACTGTTTCCTGTCCCCTCCCCCCTTGTGACTGGGACTGGGTATTGAACCCAGGGCCTTCACATCAAGTTGCATCTCCGGCCCTTTTTATTTTTCTATGTTGAGACACAGTCTTACTAAATCTCCTAAGTTCCCAGGGTGAGCTTAAACTTGCAATCCTCCTGCCTCAGCCTCCCAGGGCACTGGAACTATAGGCATGCCACTAGTCCCTTGACTTGATTTCCAAGCTGAGTAGGGGCGGGGGCTTTCCTTTTGACTGACACGAGAAGATTCACACCCCATTGTTTTCTTGGACAAGCAGCTGCTCCCTTTCTACTCAGAAGCACCCTGAGCCAACAAGTCTGACCTGCTTGCTCCCCTGCAGGCATCAGGCCTCCTAGAGAGAAAGAGGGAGGCGTGGGGCTGGACGCCTCAACTCACACCTTGGCAGAGAGCTCAGGAGTGGTTGTCTGTGAGGTTTTGCCGGAAAGATGTTTCCAGCCTGCAAAGCACTTTGAATCAGAACAATGGACTCTTAGAATGCAAAGGGTAGACAGGGTCCTTGAAGGTCTCTTGGTCCAGCCAAATGTGGTGGTGCATGGGTTTTTCTTTTTTTTTTTTTTAATGAATAAAGGAAAAGTTTATTTATTTTTTTTTAAATTTTATTTTAAAGACAAAAGAATGGAGACATATGAACCAGAAAAGCCATAAACAATACAGAAAATACAAAGTTATATAGAATATAGTAGGGAATTAGAACTGGATGTTGTATTACATAGTTATCTTCACATTAGTTAACACAAAAACATTAAAGGAAATAC
>PVLD010019306.1:0-36755 GCA_004027595.1 Dinomys branickii
CTATAAATCTTGTAGAAGAAAACATAAAAGAGAAAAATCTTTGTAACCTTGGTAGGTTGAGGCAAGAAATATTTTTGCTGTGACACCAAAACCAGCATCAATAAAAGAAAATATTGATAATGTGGATTTCAGAAAATTAAGACCTTTTGCTCATTGAAAGACACTGTTGAGGGAATGTAAAGATAAACTGGCTGAGGGAAACTATTTGCCCATCACATATCTGATAGAGTCCTGTTATCCAGAACATATAAAGACCTCCTTAATTAACAAGCTCCTTAATAAACAATGTGATTTAAAAATTGGGCACATGCTTAACATGGGCTCTACAAAATAAAAAAAAAAACCTTAGTTTAAAAAAGAAGAAAAAAATGTTGAATACATTATTGAGCGAAGAAGGTACATAGATGACAAGCAATGAAAAGAAACTCAATAAGTCAGTAAGAAAATGCAAATTAAAATCACAATGATACACCACTGCACATTTATTTACAAGTCCAAAATGTAGAAGGTAGCTCCTAACAGTGTTGACAAGGACGTCAAGAAACTGGAACTCTTATCCACTTGACTGGGAACGTAAAGTGTACAGCCTTTCTGGAAAATCATTTGCAGTTTTATGATTTTCAATATATTATTACCTTATTATGCAGCCATCCCACCACTAGGCACTTACTAAAGACAACTGAAAGCTTATGTCTACATGAAGACCATGCACATATGTCTGTAGCAGATTTATCTGCTAACAGTCAAAAACTGGAGGCAATTTTAATGCCTGTCAGTACATGAAAGGCTCGACAAACTGCAGTTCACTCACACAATGGAATACTACTTAGCAGTAATAAGGAATGAACTATGGTACATACACAAGCTTGGATGAATCTCAGGGGTATTCTTCTGAGTAAAAGAAGCCAGACACGAAAGATTACATGCCGTATTATTCTATTCATATAGAATTTTTGAAGAGGCAAAGAAAATGTATTTTGACAGAAAGCAGATCAGGGTTGCCTTGGGTAGGGGGTGTGGAAGTAGGGAACAGAGGGAGGGAGAGATTACAAAGGGGGTACAGAGGATGTCTGGATGATTTTATGAGTGCATACACAAGCCAAAGGCAATGCAATAAGAAAAAATTAACACCATACACATAATCATGGCCTCCAGCTTTTATCTTCTTGAATCTGCTGTCAAACCACACCATCTCTTCTCCTTCTTCCAAGGCCCGACCCCCTGGGCTTATGGCAGCCAGCAGGTAAGGGCCTGGCCATGCATATGAGAGGGTTCTGAGTGCAAGTCCCTGTCCTGCCACATGCTGGTGGTGAGAATGAGAATCAGTGGCTTAACATCTCAGAGTGTTTCCCATCCTGCAGGGTGGGCACATGAGTGGACACTAGGTATGATTGTCACCTGCACATTGTTATCCTTCTGCAAATCACATGGTTCACCTGCCAGGCCCTCTCCTGCCATACCGGGGTCCTGGAGCCACCTCTGCTTCCTTCCTGAAGCCCATCAGAGAGGGGCAGCTCCCAGTATTCACATCACTGTCTTCAATACCCAAGTGATGCCCTGGGCCATCTGTAGAGATCCCTTCTAAGGGACCAGAGTCCACTGTCCAAATCCTAGAGATGCTGCCTCTGCTCTTTATGTTGCACAGTGAGCCCAGAGAGCTGCACAACATTCCCTCCCTGGTGAACAGTCCCTGCAGGGTCACCTTTGGCCTGTCTTCCTCCTCATGCCTCTCTGAGCATGTGTCCTGGCACAGAAAAGTGACCAGCATGGCTGTCACTTGCCTTTTCTTTTTCCTGGAAAGAGAACCCTTCTCCCTCCCTGGGCTGCCAGCAGCCCCTGCATCTGAGTCTGGGGCCTGGAGAAGTGTGGCCAGATGGCAGGGAATTGGCCATCAGGAAAATAAAATTTAAAATGAAGTTGAGAGTGCTCGTACTGGTAGCAAATGTTCATAAAGACTAAAGATCATTATTAAGGTTGCGATGTTGGGGATGGTGAAGCGTTTGAAGTTGGAGCTTGTGGCTCACTATATTGGTCAGCTTCTATGAACAGACACGTATTGGCACCTACAATTTAAAGGAGGAGAAGTCTAATTTGGCTTACGATTTTGGGGGATTCAGTCCAGCGCTGGCTGGCTCCAAGGCAGAAGCGACACAGTGGAAGAAATTGGCAGAAGAAAGCTACTCATTTCACAGCAGCGAGTCAGCGGAGAGAGGGAGAAAAGGAGGAGCCAGGGAGCCAGAGTGCCCTCCTTAGTGACCGCCTCTTCCAGCCAGGCTCCACTTCCTAACAGAAAGTTCAGCTCAGAACTCATCAATGACTTAACCTACCGATGGATACGGCGCTGCCAGGATGCAACCACCTCCCAAAAACCCCACCTCTGAGCCCACAGGAGTGGGAGAGACAATCTAGCCCTAAACCATAGCGCTTTGATCACTGTCCACAGCTCCTCTGTTCCAGACATACTGCCCGCACGTGGCAAGTTCTGAATGGTCAAAGGATGAATGAATGTGTGAATGAACTGAGTGAAGGCTGGGTGAATTCAGAGCTCATTCTCCTTGGATGCTGATGCCTGAGCTGGCCCTGTGCCCATCCTCCTGCGACCTTGGGCACTGCCCAGCCAACTCCATGGAGTAAAAGAAGGTGGAGTGGTGCTGAGACAGAAAACCTGGGTTTTCAACCTGGGAACAGTACATTACTTGTATTTTCATATCCTAAATTCTAAAGTCCTTAATCAGACCTACAATCTAAAATTCAAAAGAGGGTTAGGGGGACAAAGGCCGTGGCATGCTAAGCAGATGCCTGGCCCTGACTGAAATGCGCTGGCGGCGTGTCCTGCAAAGAGTCAGGGAAAGGCCGGCATGGAGGGCACAGCAGCAGTGACTACTGGCTGGTGGTGGTGTCCCCCATGCCAGGAACTATGCGTCACACTGAGTCTGATGACCTTGGCAGCTGGGCACCATTTTCATTTACAAGGGGAAACTGAGGCCCGGAGAAGACATGCCTGCTGTCACAGAGCGGGTAAATGGTAGGGCCAAAGTGAAGCCAGCTCCACGGATTTGCAGAGCTTCCTGCTTCTCTTGCAGCCCAGGCTGCCTCAGCTACTGCCTACCCTCTGGTCACATGTCTATTAGAGACATCACCAGTGACCTTCGAAAGAGCCATTCCTGAAGGCATGGGCGCTGCAGCCCCCTGGCCTTGCTGCAGCCCCCTGGCCTTGTTTTCTGGAAAACAGAAGCTCCTGGGCAGCCAGGGCAGCTCCTTGAGAATAGCCAAGCCTGGCAAATCAGGGGACTTTTCTGTGTTTCAACTGCAACTGTGTAGTCCTGGGACCATGGGAAGGGTTGACAGGGAGAGCAGGGGAGGCACTGGAGGTGGCAGGAGACTGAGGCCCCCAGCAAGCAGGAGGTGAGGCTGAGGCAAGAGGTCAGGAAGCATTGGTGTGCAGGGCTGGGGGCTGTTAGGGGCAGGACTTTCCACATGTGCCAGCTTTGCGCTTGCTGCCCCTCTACCTGGACCCTCTGCCCCGTCACCCCTCATCCTCAGGTCACACCCAGGCCTCACTCAATCACCCCTTTTCCCTTCCCCTCTTTCTCTTCCTATTCACCCCTGGTGACTTTCTCACATGGTACCCAGTCAGTTAACTACAGCCATTCAAACCAGGAGCCTGTGGAAGTGGGTGTGGTATGTGGGCTTTGACATCCCCCTGACTTGACTCGTTTGCTTGTTATAATAAGAGTGGCTGTGCCCAAGACCTGGAAGTGGACTGGAGCCACAGCCCAAGTCTTCATTTCTTCCTGTAGCTAGGTGAGTCATCATGTGACCTCATGGTGCCCTCCACCCTGCAGGCATGGTAGCTTTGGCCATGGAGGAGATGCCCACATATTGTCACTCCAGGGCTCCCCATGCACCAGTGTGGCTGCTCTTGCTCTCTGCTGCCCTCTGCCATCGCCATAAAGGGTACATGGAGAGCATTGAGTGGAGCACATGTAGCAGAACTGAGAGGCTAGATGCCAGTGAGATCCACATCCTGCCAACCAAAACTTAGCCATGTGAATTATCCTGACAAGTCCAACAGAGCTGCCTGGATGATCACCTGAGAGAGAGGAGCAATACAAGTTTATTGTAGTTTACATAATGTGGAGGGGGTGTGTTTGTTACACAGCATTATTAAACCAATAGGTAACTGATACACAGGGCATGAGAGTGAGGCTCATTTACTTAGACTCTCAACCAATAGCAGGGATATTTGCAGGTCTTTTGTGCAGTACTGGAATACTCTATGATGTTCTGTTGTGTTGGACATTTGCACAAGTGTTGATCCTGCTCATCCACTGAGGGTTTTGCCCCTGCTTCTTGGGAGAGACAGAGCACAGAGTGAGATTTTGAAGGAGCAGACAAGGGCTCTGGAAGGGATACAAAATGATAGGTGGCCTCTGACCTGTGGCCACTGAGTGACTGAGTTGTGTCCTAAACTCCCACCAACCCCACATGGTTAAGGATTTCTGAGGCAAGGGAGGAGGGTGAGGGCGATATCCTCAAGGAAGGGTGAGCCTTGGTATATGTATACCTGGAATGTATCATGGTAGCTACTACGTAAAGGGAAGGCAGTGCCAAGAGGGCAAACTGCTCCCTCAGAGCTCTACAAGAACCTGCAGTGGGTTGGGGAGGGGCCAGGTTCTGGCTTCGGAAGGTCTCACTGTGAATTCCAGCTGTGTTTCTGACTGGCGGTGTGAGTGCGGGTCTGTGCTCTCTGGCCTTTCCATTCCTTTGCTGTGTGGCAGGACCAAGAGCACCTGCCTCGCGGGCTCTTCCCCACACTGGGCTCCTAACCTAGGTCCCCGCTTTATTCTTCCTGACTTACCAGCTTCCCTAAGTCTCCCCCGAAGTCTTCAGGGATGCTCCCTTTACTGTAAGATCCTTTGGGGCTTGGTGTACTCTAAGCAAGTGGGTGGGACTCAGGGATCAGATGGGGACACTGGCCTTGGGGACATGTCATGCTCTGCGTTAGTAACCATAACAATGACAATAGTGCTTACTTGGATTGTCACATCAGCTCTACAAGGGAGCAGCTGCCATTGTCACTCCCAGGTCACAGGCTTGGCCGTCACCCTAGCAGAGAACACGAGAACACCACCTGGAAATGACCTTCACCATGTCTGCTTCCTTCTTTTCACGCAAGTCACTTCTGTCTCCAGTGGCTGGGGTGGACATAGCACATCTGTACCCAGCCCTAATGGCCACCCACCTCCTGCCCACCGTGTCCTCCTCCATGCTGTGTCCTCTTCTGTCCCATGGCTGTTCCTGTTCCCCAACCAGATGCCACCTCCACAGCATCTTGAGATGCCAGATTCCAGCCAGGCAACAATGGGCTCCTCCTGCTCACCAGCCCCCACAGTCTGCCCTTCCCTACCACTGTCCCCAGCTATCTTGATCCCAGGTCTGCAGGTCACCATAGCTGCCTGACTGGTTTTGGTGCTCAAACTCCTGTTCCCAAAGTTTCATTTCTCTTTTAAAAGCCATTTTTCTTACCTTGCACACCGTCCAGTGACTGCCTGGTGTGGACTGGATTGTGTCCTCTGCAAAAGACACGACCTCGGGTACCTTAGATGTGATCTTGTTTGGGAAATAGGTCTTCACAGATGTGAGTGAGATGGAAATTAAGTCACAGTGAAAAGGTGGGCCTTTGGCCCAGTGTGACCTGTGTCCCAGCACACAGACACTGAAGAAGCAGCAGACACCGGACAGGTGGCTGCAAGCAGGGGAGACCCAGGACTGCTGGCATCTGTCTGCCAGTGGGGATCTCACATTAATTTAGTATAAACTGGTTTTTCTTATAGTCCTGGGAATTTTACAGATGAAGCAACAACCTCAGAAAGGTTCAAGGCATGATCAAAACACATGGTGACAAAAAAAAAAATACATGGTGAATGTTAAATTTTAAAAATTTATTTAAGTAAAAAACCCTCTCAGGGTACATGCCCTGTTCGTTCCAAATGTACTCATTCCGCCCTCCCTGCCACTTTCTGAAGCAGTTATGAAGGTCCTCTTTTGTGAATGTCGTTATTAAATGTGATCAAAATTAAAGTGAACACTGCTGCTGAGCACCCTCCAACAGAAACACAGGCTTGTAAAAATGTGACCACTCGTTCTCATTCACCAGAGCAGGTACCGTGTGACCTCTGACTTCTCCAAGGTCACATGAAAAGTAAATGTATTCAATCAATTCAGGACACGGAGGCAGCACTATCCCTCTATATTAGTCTTTTCTTTTCTTTGCTGGAACAAAATATCCGAGGTACACAAGGAGGTGGAATCTGTTCAGCTCACGGTCTGAGGGGACTCAGTCTGCGGGTGGCTGGCTCCCAGGCAGAAACAGCGAGTCGGAAGGGTGTGGTGGTGGAGGAAACTGCTCACCTCCTGGTGGACAGGAAGCTGAGAGACAGGAATGAGCCAGCCAGCAGGGAAGGGGCCAGGGGCCGGATACAGCCCCCAAGGCCGTGTCCCAAGACCCACCCAGACACACTCAGAAGTGCCCTGCTCTACTCTCCCAGGCATGTCTCAAGACAATCAAGCTAAGAATCAGAATTAATTATCACAGCATCTGTACTTTGTGGACATGCTGTACCCTGGGGTTCCCCATCCACAGACACAACCAGCGGTGGCTCAGAAATATCCAGGAAGAAATTTTCATTTGCAGTGAACATGTACAAGCTGTTTTCCTTGCTATGATTCCCTGAATAATACAGTATAACAACTATTTACATTGCATTAAGTATTGTAAGTAATCTAGAGATGATTTAAAGCATACAGGAGGATGTGAACAGGTCATATGCAAATGCTATGCATGTCATTTTCTAAAAGGGACTGGAATATCTGTGGAATTGGGTCTCTGAGGACCCCTGGAACCCACCCATGGGCCATAGAGGGATGACAGTGTGCAGCAGAGAATTAGACTTCCCAGGGCGGATGCAAGACAGGGCTAGACTGGGGGCCGGGGCAGGTGAGTTTCTGTTACCATCTTTCTCTTTGGACATCCTCTTTTATTTTATTTTATTTTTAACATTTATAAAGCAGTAAGTGGAACTGGGCCACCAGGAAAGACTACTGCAGTCTTATACTCTAGTGTTTGAAGAAAGCTCATGGAGAAGGGCTGGCTTTCTATGTGCTATTTTATTTTCTTGACCTGGGTTCAAAAAATGAAACACTGTTCAACTTAATAAAACAGAGAGAGAGAGAGAGAGAGAGAGAGAGAGAGAGAGAGAGAGAGGGGGAAGGAGGGAGGGAGAGAGAGATAGGGAGGGCTGTCCTCCGGCCAAGTCTAGCAGGATGCATATTTACTATCATGAGAACGGCAACAAGTAGGAGCTCCTCTCCTTCGCCTGCAGACATCACCTCAGAGACTAATAGATATTTACTTAGTCCTGTCGCTCATGCTGTGTCTAATATTTATCTGTCACAGGAAGCTGCCGCATGTTAAATGTCAGTCCTTGTTCCAACAGCTCTCCACTCTGTGCAGCTGGGATTTCGCCCCCATGCTCTAGGGGCCCTGGCAGAGCTCTGCCCCGGTCTCGGCGGCGCTCCAGCTGGCCACTGGTGGTTCCCATTTTCCCCAAGACGTCTGATACAAGCACCCCCCAGCTGGATGTTGGGTTGTGGTGTTGGTCACTGTTGGGGACAGCAGACGGGCCCCAGCTGAATGCCGGGGTTGTGGATGCCCTAGTTGTTACATTGCTTGTTTCTGCCCATGACCCCCACAGCTTTCTGTATAGCCATATCGTCTCTAGACAAGCTGTCACACCTGATGCAATGCAAATGCTATGGAAATAGTTGTTACACTGCAGCATTTAGGGAGTAATGGCAAGAAAAGGCCTGCACATATTCAACATGGACACAGCTTCCTTCCTGCAGACTTTTGATCCACAGCTAGTCGGTTGTACAGCTGTGGAACTAGCAGATACAGAGGCTGACTGTGAGTGTGTATGTGTGCATGTGAATCTTACCTGAGCTATGAGGGCCTTACCTGGGTGTTGGGCTGCCTGTACCAAGGACCATACCACCATTGGGTAGAGATCAGACACCTACATTTTATCTGAAAATACCCCCAAACCGTGAAATACAGATTCTCCATTACATCTGGGATCTGTTTCCATCAATTCCAAGCTCAGCCTTTAAGGCGAAGAGTGTAAGGTGGGACCCTGAGCCAGCCAGCACACACGGCGACCTGTTAGCTCAGTGGCGACACTTTGCCTTGCCCTTGGATTTGGAGAAGGGGATGAACTCATAGGGTGGCCTCCCAGAACCAGGTAGAACAGTCTCCCGTGCAAATACTAACCAGGCCCAAGCGTGCTTAGCTTCTGAGATCAGATGAGATCAGGCGCGTTCAGGGTGGTTCAGCTGTAGACCAGGTAGAACAGTGAAGAGGTCCCCAATCCCAACTCCAAGCTCTAGGGGCCAGTTCCTCTCAGGTTTCAGTGAGATCCTGCCACTAGCACCCAGAGCGACCCACTGATGTCCCAGCAAACCCTTCCGGTTCCCATTCTGCAGGACCCACAAAGACCCCAGAGGACCTCCCATCAGGTAAGCCCAAGAGCTACTGCCAAATGCGCCAGGAGGACACTGAAAATGTTCAGGATATTTTGGTTTATAAAACTGAAGAGAGATTCAAAGTACCTAAAGCAATTACTCTTGGGAATTAGAGTACATTGTGAGGACAGAGCGCACAGCACATGACAACACTCCACAGATGTGAGCGGACCGTCGGTCTTGCCAGCTGTGGCAGGCAGTTCAGGTATAGAATGCCCAGCACAAGGGATTTAGACATAACTGAATGTTACAAAAGCTGCTCTGGCTGCTATAAGTGGCTTCCTCCAGCGCCCAGGGTTCTCTTCTCTTCTTTAATGGCTAATAACTGAGCGAAGGGAGGTGCCAGCCCCACAGTTGTGAGGTTTGAAGGTGCAGCACCCCAGGCCAGTCGGGGGCTTTCTGATCTCTGTGAAACCCCCTTCCCTGTATCACACAAAGGTCCCAGAGCCCCCTGCACTCATTCCATCCAGGTCCTTCTGTTCAGTAAACAGCATTACAAACAAATGTACCTCATTAGAAATAAAATGTTCCCAAGCAGCTCAAAATAAAATAAAGTGTAATTACTAATGATATTTAAATGTTGTAGATGTTTTATTTTTTAAAAATCTCCTTAATTTAAAATGAAGTATGACTTTAATTTAATCGAGAATATGCTTTAAGCCGGGTGAGAAATGGCTGGGCTCTGGGCGAAGGGTTCCTGCTGGCTAGGAGGGGAGATGCAGGTTTCCCAGAGCTGTGAAGGCAGCGGGAAGGTGTTGGGAGGGTGAGCACCCTTATTTTCTCCGGGGATCATAAACACACATTTGGGGATATTTTAATGGAGCGAAGGTCCTGTCCTGGCTCTGCTAACAGCACATCATTTGGACAGGTCCTTGTGTTGCTCTGTGCCTCAGTTTCCTCCTCTGGAAAGCAACAACATGGATCTCTTCCTGGGGACAGTTTAATGATGTGAAAAGTCATGAATAGCTCTGGAGTGTAGCTACGACCTTTGATAAAAGAATAAGTGCCCCTCGCCTGCATGTGGCACCGTTTCCACTGTAAGCTCTATGATGAGTGGGACCATACTGATATTTTTCTCTTTTGTGACTTGGCACTTAACTCAAAACCGAGTGCGTTGTAGATGCTCGACAACTGACTGGATCACTTTTGCAATGAGGGGATGCTTCCTGCTTACATATGAAGGTTGGGAGAAGTAATGCAGATTATCTAGGTTAAGCCACACTGAAAGCTTCAACATGTACATGGGCAGTGACTGAATAGTGTTTTTGCTTGATTGCTCCAAGGATATGGAGCTCACTATTCCATGCCTACAGCCAGTTTTGGTTATGAAGAACTCTGACTGTTGAGGAATTGCTTCATCCTGGGCCCTTATCAGTTCTGTAAGTTGGACCTCTCTCTCCCCTTTTGGACCACATGGAAGAGAATGGGGCCCCAGGTAACACCTGTAGACTTGTTGTGAACTGACATTCCCTGGTTTGTCCACTTGGATGTCAGGGTACAACGTGGTGGTTAAACTGAATCTGGGAATAGCTGTCAGAGTTGAGACCCGTGGCCTGCCACTGAGCCCCTCTATGATAGGGGATAACTTACTGTGTGACCTTAGGTTGGTGACCTGGCCTCTCTGAGCTTCAACGGTTTCATCTGTAATAAGAAACTTCGTTGAAGTTCCCTTCTCACAGCATGACCAAATCCCACAAATGCCTCTGAAAGGGAGCTTGTGACCATTGACCAAGGGAGCCCACCTGGGGCTGGGGTGGCCACCGGAAGCGCCAGACCTCTTGTCCCTGTGTCCTCTAGTTGAGCAGCATTTAAAGTAGTCCTCAAGGGATGGAGGGTTCCAGAGCCCTTGTGCTCACAGCTCAGTCCTGCCAGGTCCAGGGGGGCGATGCTGTCTCTGTCCAGAGCCAGTTGTCTGAGTCACCATGGAGGAGGCAGGTTCTATCCAATGAAATGGTGCCACAGTGCCCTGTTTGGAAAGGAGCTGCTTCTCAACACCTGTGTGAGCTGCACTCAGCCCTCACCTGGACAGTTGCAGGGGTCACTTCCACACCTGCCCCACTGCACCCTGGGCTCACCTAGCCAGCCCTGTCACATCTCTCAGTCTTCCAGGGCCTCATGCACTCTGCGCACCTCTTCCTCCTTCCCTCCCAGCGCCTCGCACCTGCTCCCAGCCCCTCCTCTACCTACAGCCTCCTCCTCGCCCCTTGTTGGTACCAAGCTCCCCTTCCATGCTGCACCAGGGCCTTTGCACGTGTGGTGCCTGCTTCCTGGGCTACTGTCCTAGCTCCTCGTGTGGTTTGTTCCTGCAGTGTCACACTTCATGGAAGGTGTCCCTGAACCCATCCTGTCTAAGCTGCTCCTTCTGTCTGTCACCTCCTGTCTCTCACCTTGCTTGATTTTCTTCTCAGGACTTCCCAGAACCTAAAATTATAGTATCTTTTTATTGTTTCTTGTTTGCTCTTTTTTCCTGGGTAACTGCAGTCACCATCATCACCCCTGAATTGGAAGAGGTCACGGAGAGGTGACCTTGTGATTGGAGCCCCTGGCTCTGATGTAGCATTGCCATATTCTTGCTGTTTGTCTGTGGACAAGTTACCTGGCCTCTCTGAGCCTCACTTTCTCCATCTGTAAAGTACAGACAGCTCTTCTCTTTTAGGGTTGGATTCAGATTAGTTTTAGTGCATGGCAAACTCTCCTATGAAGTAAGGATTTCAGAGATACCAGATACTCTTTTTTTTATTTCTTTGCCTCCTCGGTTCCAGAGATTGAGTCCAGGGCCTTCTCACTGAGCTACATCCTCAACCTTTTTAATTTTTTCTTTTGAAACAGGGTCTTGCTAAGTCATTCAGTTCCCAAGGCTGGGCTAGAACTTGCCATCATCCTGCCTCAGTCTCCCAGAGTGCTGTGATTATAGGTGTGCACCACCATGTCTGGCTCAGACACTCTTCTTACCCTTTCTGTGGTTGGATGGATGACAGTCCCATAACAAGCTCCCAGGATAGGGCTTCTCACTTCCCACATGGTCAAAGCAGATGCCCAGGAAACACAGGGCTGTTCAAAAGGACAAACAGATCTATCCCGCTGTGCTTAGCAGTACCACTCTGCTCTGAGGGACACGGGAGTTTATAAGGATGGAATACTTCGGAATTGATTGCTGTGGTCACATCACCAACATCCCTGTTATTTTCTAGGTAGAATCTTCCTCTTCTTTGCCTGATGTTGATAAAGTAGGAGTGGCTTTTCTTTGCCTGATAATTAAAGTACTATATTATTACTGTGAAACGGTTAGTTACCGCAGACTGTATAACAAAGCAGGAAACAACAGTATCTTACCACTTAGAAATGCCTGGACATCATTTTTCTAGGTCATTTTCTGCTTCCTCAAAACAAAACAAATAGTAAGCTCAGATTCTGTCCAGATTTTCGTGTACTAATGATTTGATGCTGCCTTTTTTCCATCCTGAGTGTTTTTTCATACAATTAAAAGCATCTTTTGCCTGTCACATTTGGCCTTGATGCACCCATGAGGCTGTATGAAAATCCTCTGTTGTCGCTTTTGGAAGGATGTCCCCCAACCTTTGTCACTGTAAGTGAAACCACAGTGAACACTTGTTTCCTGAGTCACCTCTGTATCTTTGATTATATTTCTAGCTAGATCTGGTCAGGAAAAATGATTAGATCAAAGGACTCTAAAATGTTTAAGACACTTGTTCAATTATTTTTACTATTAGACATGCTGGAGAAAACTAGAAAACATTTGATCTATTTATTTATTCATTCAACATATAATTAAACATTTAATATACTCAAGGCAATTTCTACCTTCAAGGAGTGAAATGAATTCTCCACTGACCCATCCATTGATAGATGGATTGAGATAATTATCCATCCTTTCATCCATCCAGCCCATTTTTCCATCCAGCTACCTACCTACCCATCCATCCATCCATCCATCCATTTTTTCTATCCATGCACCCATCCAACTGTCCATCCATCTACCAACCCACTTGCCATTCACCTGCCTCTATTTTCACACATTATTTCTGTTGTGCAATCCTGGCTGTGTCTATTTCCCTGTCTTTATTCAATTCCACTTGTCTAATGCTCTTAGCAAATACATCCTCACTCCTCTCACCCCACCTCTCCTCTCTTACCTGCTATTGTCTCTCATGACGCCTGTGGGTACCTATCTCCAGGCTGAGTGTGAGCTCTTTGGAGGCAGAGCCAGGACTCGTTTGTCTCTGCTCCCCAATAACAGCCCAGAGCCTGGCACCCACCAACTGTCCCAAAACGCTGACTGCATGAGCATCTGCCCCCTGTCCACTCATCCGCACCTCCATCGGTATCACCACATTCTCCATCGCTATAAAGAAAATACCAAAACCTTACGACACAAAGAGGTGTATTCAGCTGACAGTCTGGAGGCTGAAAAGCCAACTGGCATGGTTCAGGTCCTGGTGAGACTCCTCTGCAGTTGTGTGAGTCAGAGCAGAGGATATTGCAGGGGCAGAGTTCCGTAGCATGTCAAGACTCGAAGCCAGAGAAGGGCTTTTCTGGAAGCCCTAACTGGAAGAGCTTTTCTGTAACAACCTTTCAGAAGAACCAAGTAGGGTCCCATGAGAACTACCTTAACCCTCCTGGAGGGTGATGCCTCAGTGATCTGATCACCTTGCATGAGGCTCGACCTCGTAAAGTTCCCACCGTTGCTCACATGGCCGCACTGGGGATCAGATCTCCAATATGTGGAGCTTTAGGGAGCACTTGAACCAAACCCACACCATGGCAGCAGCCAGACAGTTTCTTTCCCTCCACCCACCTCTCTGTTGTGTTTTCTATGTAAAAGAGGTTTGAATTTACACACATAACAGCATATATCCAAATTCTGTCAGCCTTCATCATATGACTTCTCTGACCTACACATCAGAGACACCCAGGATAAGGCTGAGAACATTTCCACACCCCAGAAGATACCCTCTGTTCCCTCAATCAACTCCCGGAGGTGCCCTTGGCCTGGTTTCCTGTGCACATTCAGGGGCTGGGAAGACTAGGCTGGGAGGAAGCAGGGGACAGCTCTGCACTGCAGGGCTGATGTCCCATCGGTTTCCCTTGCTTCCCTCCCCTGCTTCTGTCTTCTCCCCTCCTGCTGTGCACCCTTCCCTTCTCCCTTTCCTCCCTTTCCCCTTCGCCCCTTCTCTACTGTGGCCCATCTATTCCATGTCCCACCCTGTGCCCAGCTGCTGCCACACCAGACCCGGGAGGTTCATGACCTTGAGAACACTCATGGGGATAAAGGTATTTACAACCTGAAGGTGACCAAGGTGCTGCAGGACACAGGGACCTCTGGGAGGGAGACAGTGTGCTTGTCCTCTGCTTGCTCCCTGCAGACGGTCTGCTCCCTCATGACTGTCTGTTCATTCATCTGCCCACCCAGAGCGCAAGGTCAGCTCCAGAACCCGCTTCCCTCTTCCCACCCCAAGACTTCCCTTCCTTACCCTCTGGGTGAGCAGCTACTCTCCCTCCCCCCACCAACAGCCAACCGCCTCCCTGCCAGGCTCTGGAGCAGCGTCAGAGAAAGGGAAAAACATGGCCAAACGTTGGGAGTGGGGCACGTGCAGCTCACACTCCAGGCCGCCAAGCAGGGCGGGAGATCACACCTCCCTTGGCAGAGAGCCCTGAAGTCTGCCCATCCGGCTGCGCACCCCGGCACCCTGCCTTCTGCCTTCGGGAGTGGGGTGAGGGAGTGGCTGCCTGGCTGAGCTGGGAACCCCAGCCTGTGCTCGGGGAGACAGAGGACCTTCTATCTGGAGGGGCGCAGGCGGGAGGTGGTGGGCCCATCCTGACAGTGAGTGGCTCCAACCCAGAAGCCATGTGCACAGGCGAGGATGCCCACGTCTGGTGGTGTGGACAGATGACGTCCCCTCGGAGCTCCATCTCCAGCATGGGGACAAAAGGGAGATCACATCGTGACTACCGTGTGAGGCACTGCGTGCAAGCTCTCTGCTGAGGCACAGCCCTGTAAGCCACATGCCACTGGCTCTGTGATGACCCCTTCAGTAATCGGAGCCTCATTTCCCCTTCCCCATGGCAGAGCTGGTCGCAGAAGATTGAGAGAATATGAGAATTCCCACAAGATCCCAGCATGTAGCAAGTTCTCTCAGACTCTCTGTTGGTCCACAAGTAACCTATCTAAAATTTAGAAAGCTACGAGGCCTTCAAGAAAACAGCACAGCCCTCTGCCAGGGTGTGTGGTTCTCATAGGGTATGAGTGGGTTTTAGCTTATGGTCACATCTTCATTTGGGGATTTTTGTGCAGTATGCAACCTGCACAGCTGTTCCCACCCTCTGTCCCAGAGGTACTGACAGCTCTTGCCTTAGGTCTTGAGGCCAGTGCTGTCTCACACTCATAAGTGCTTTCCCTTGGCTTTCTGACTGTGGCTATATGTACCATGTCCATTAGCCATTTCTCCCTTTGAACTCTGGAAGTAAACAATACACGTGCAGTCAGAAGACTGATTTGAGTGGGCTGTGTGAACAGAGACAAGTGCCTGCCCCTCTCTGGTCTTCTGTGTGGCTAAGCACACAACAAAGACATCAGACTGAAGTTTACTGAGGTGTGGTCTAGCTATGGCAACCAGTTTCATTCATTTGAAGGTCTTTCTGGCAAAAGGTCATTAATTATGAGTCCCAAATACAGATTTTTTCTTTGTAAACTTCATCTTCACAGCAGAGAAAACCCAGCTGCTTCAGATGTCCCATAAGGTCAGTGAGGGTGCTTCCAACCCCCCTGACCAGCCTCAGGGCAGTGGAGGCACTGTGGGTCACACCCCGCCTGGCCACCCTGGCTCCCCACCCCCTGTCTTTTCCCAGCCCCCTCTCTCCCTCCCCTGCTTCCCAGTGGCCCCTTCACCTCCTGTTGTGACTGCATGTGGATGTGGCCTTCGGGAAGCCCAAGGAGGCCACAGAGAAGGACCTTGCTCTTGTGGGACTAGTATCCTGCCAGGAGGATGAAGAGGTCACTCTTTCCAGCCACCACAGAAGCATACGGCAAGCAGAGAAGACAGCCCAGAGGCCCAGTCCACTGGCACTGCCGCGGCATTGGGCTTCTAGCTCCATTCTGGGGTGCATTTCTGTCCTCAAGCCTCCAGTGGATGCATGGAGCTGATCCTCGCTGTGTCAGTCTATCCCTGGGAAGTGTCTCTGCTCGGGGATGTGTCTCTCTGGTGGATCTGTCCTGTACCTGGGCCTTGATGTCCAAGGTGCTCCCTCGGACCCTGCTGCGCTCCCTGACCGTGCATATGGCTGGATCTGCAGGACTGAGATGCGCACAATCCAGGCTTCTGAGCAGGGTGGAGCTCAGCCTGCGCTTATCCATGGCAGGCAGTGCTCAGGGAGGCCCTGCTCAGTGTGATGTGTGTGGATTCTGTCAGTGCCCAGGCCTGTTGCAGGAGTCCCCCTGGCAGGCAGTGTCTCACAGCCAGATGTTTGGGCCTGTGTCCTGGCACAGACCCTTTCCTGCTGGTTACCTCTGCTCCTGCCTGGTAGGTGATTTAATCCATCCCACAGGAGGCTGAGAGGAACCCAGGAGTTAAGAGAATCCGTAGAACAGGGCTGGGACAGAAAGTTATGGGCAAGTGGTCATCATTGCTGTTACCCCCATTTCACAGATGGAGAAAGGAGGCCCAGGTCCTCTCTAATCATGCAGTCACAGTTCAAGCCAGCCCTCTAAACTCCAACTTTCAGCTCTGGAATACTGCCTGCTTTTGTTTTTATTTTTATTTTTTTTGCAGTACTACGGGTTGAGTCTAGGGCTTCATGCATGCTAGGCAAACACTGTGCTACTGAGCTATGCTTCAGGCTTTTGAAAATTTTATTTTGAGGCAAGTTTTTTCTAAGTTGCCCAGGCTGGCTTTGAACTTGTGATCCTCCTGCTCCAACCTCCTATCCAGCTGAAATGAAAGGCATGTGCCTCTGTACCTGGAGACATCTCTTTTTATTTGCAGTGTGCTAACTCTTTAGCCAACAAGATGTTTTTATCTTCCCAGTGTCCTCCAGCACCTGTACCCTGACATCCAAATCTTTCTGGGGTTCTCTGACCCCACCAAGACCCAGATGTGGGTACCTACTCTGCAGATTCCCTCTTCCCCTTCCAAGTGATGTTCCCTGGATCTGACAATGACTGTTCCAGAACCTGCCACCTCTTTCCTGCCTCCTTGCCCTTGGTTTCTCTCTGATTTATCCCCCCAGGCCAAATTCAGACATCACCTCCTCCAGGCAGCCTTCCTGGTTTTTTCCTCCAGCTTTTGCAACCTTTGCACTTGTTCCACAGCAGCCCTGTCCACAGTGTCCTGGGCAGGTCTTCTAGTATTTCGTGTCCCTTGAAGGTACAGGGATGCCTGGGGATGTAACAGGACTCAGATGCCAATTGCATGGGAGTGGCAGGTGCACTGTGGTATTGTGCCCTAAACTTTCAAGAACATCTTTATATTTTATTATTATGTCTCATTCAACCTTTCTTACCAGGTTCTTTTAAAAAACAAAATTACTTCATTTTCATTAGGTCCAATGTATTGGGTTATTTTTTAGTTATATAGTTCATGCATCTTTGACATCTTTATATCTTGAGAAAATTTTGGCCAAGCTTAAGGTCACTAAGAATTTTCTCCTGTGTTTTCTTCTGGGTATGTATTTCTCAGCGTCAGGCACAGCTGTCTGCAGTATTCATCTCCAGGCCTCGAGTTCTCTGCCCTGGGCCGGATATGTAAGTCAGTCAGTGAACAAAGGGATGGGTAGATCAGATGGGGTGGGGGAAGTGGGATATGTGAACCAGCTGCCCCCAACTGAACTGTGGGCTTGGTGTGGAGGTCGGGGGCAGGGTGGGTAGAAACAAAGATGAAAACAAAACCAAAAGGACCCAAACCATTTGTTTCCCAAACCATGGAAATTTAGCTGAAACTCATCTTGATATTTTAAAAATGATCACAATTTTGTGAACAAATTCTATCTAGAGAAAGAACTAATAAAAAGCAAAGGCCTGCAAACGAGACTCTCTTCCTTTACAACGTTTCTTCCTCAGTGGGAAGGCAAACCTCAGAGTGGGGGAAATATTTGTGCTACGTACAACTGACAAATTGTATCTACAATGAGGGAAAAACAAAACAAAACAACAGGACCCAAAAGGAAATGTGTAAACACACATGACTTAGCACTTCCCTGAAGAGGGCACACAGACTGTCAGTGAGCATATAAGAAAGGGTGCAGTCTCATGCATCTCTAGGAAAATGCCGGTCATTGCACACTGAGACCCCACCAACCCACCAGGGTGGCTAAGACCATAAAACTGATAATACCAAGTGTTGACGAAGACACAGGGCAACTGAAAGTCTCATAGGCTGCTAGTAGGAATGCCAAATAGTACAGTCATTTTGGAGAGCGGTCTGTCCATACCTCCCAAAGCTATAGATGCACCCACCCTACAGTTCAGTGGCTCCACTCCTGGCCACAGGTCCAGTAGAAATGCCCGCCTGTTCCCCAAAAACACGTAGGACGGTGTCCTCAGGAGTGTGTGTATGTCAGAGCCTCCAAACTGCAAACTACTCAAATGTCCACCAACTCTAGGATGCATGTGGAAGTTGGGCATATTTGCACAGTTGAATATTATTTAGAAATACATGTGAGTTAGTTGTGGTGGCACATGCCCATAATCCCAACTATTCAGGTAGTTGAGTCAGGAAGATTGCAAGTTGGAGCCCAACCTGGGCAATTTAGAGAGGCCTTGTCCCGAATAAAAAATTAAAGAGGGTTGAGGGATATAGCTCAGGGGTAAATCACTCCTGGGTTCAATCCCCACTATTGCAGCAATCAATCAATCAATCAATCAATCACTTCAACATGCAACAACATGGATAAATGTCACAAAATAAGATTGAGTAAAAGAAGCCAGACACAAAAGAGAACATTGAGTTCATGTAAAGTTAAACCCTGGAGATCAGGCAGCCGAAGGAGGTGGGGATTAGGAGGGGGCCTATCTAGATGTTGAAAGAGGAGGACACACAGAGACGTTTCCAGGGTGCTGATTGCCTGTACTGATTCACACAGATGCTGGGTCCTCTGAGGTGCCCACTTTGTAGAAAGTCATCAAGCTGCTTACACATAACACAGTCACTTTTCTGTATATGGGTCCTACATCAAAAAGAATTTATTTAAAAAACTTGCTCTGGCAAGTCAGGTTCATGGTGATTTCCCTACTTGGAGCTCTGGGCTTTGGGGCCTGCTAGGCCACAGGGGCTTTACCTCCTCTTGCTGTTCCTCAGACTGCACCAGGGAGAAGGAATCTTTTACTCTTATTCTTACCTCTCCCATGGCCTGGAGCGATTGTACATATGCAAATTTGGAGATGTCAGCTATTGAGGCAAATTCAGCTATTTATAGCCGGAGTCTTGCTACACTTATCACAGCCGCTGCAGACTTAGAAAGCTGAACGGCACAAGCATATGCACAGACACACACACACACACACACACACACACACACACACACACACAGCTGGGCACGCACGCGCATGCACACACGCACACGACAGAGTATATTTTTTTCTCCAGGATATAAATTTCCCATCCTCTTGCAGCCTGGGCCGTCGTATGCAACATTGATTGTCTGTTATATTACATTTATTAAGAAGTGATAACTTGTAATAATTGGATGTTAAATTAAAGAACTCTCTCCTAGTTATTGCCGTCTCAATTATAACTGTCGTTGGCTGGCAGTTATAATGATATATGAGGGTTGTATTTTACGCAGCCGACCATGACCTGGTGAGTAATATTCCCCCAGCTATGGGGGTATTCATGCTCTCCTTCACGTCTAATGCCTTGCTTGGGTGCTGATTGGAATATTAAGTTTCCGCAAGATTGTGGTGCTGAAATCCACCCAGAGAGCGAGGCTCCTCCGCTGAGAGCCCCCTCTGGCAATTCCCACCCCCTCCTGCTCCTGCCTGGGACAGGTCCAACTTGTTCAGGCTTTGTTTTATGGTTATAGGAATCAGGTTTATTTGGTGAGTTATAAAGTCATAAAACGCTGGCTAGAGTGTGTTAGTGGCTTCCTTCAAGATGAAGCTCCTGCAATTAGCTCTGGGGTCCGAATGTCAGCGAACGGAGGGCGGCTAGAGGTGGGAAGCAGGGGCTGGCTGGCTGGGGTTGATTCAAAAGAACCTGGCACAAGATGCAAGATCTGGCTGTGTTTCTGCGCCGATGTCTGGGAGGAGGAGGAGGAGGGGCTCCAAGGCCCCAGTGCTGAGGTTAGAGGAATTTGAAGGCTCTTCAGAAGTGTTGGCCAAGGCTTCTGACTCCTAGAAGTGAGAGGGGCTGACTAAGCGGGGTCCTTCATGTCCCAGATCTTGGGGACAAGACATTCTCTATGGTCATTTGGTGGAACTGAGTCTCACACTCACACACACACACACACACACACACACACACGCACGCATGCGCACACACACACACACACACGCACAGAGGCACGCACGCACACGCACACGCTCACGCACACACACACACTCTCTCTCTTCTCTCTCTTATCTACTGTTCTCCGTCAGCAGTGGCAGTTCCAGCAAGTCAGAGGCAGCCACAAGATGTTCGAGAGGGTCCCTGAAGACGTGGACCCTGGGAGCTTCTGTTTGTGGAGACTGGGATCATCCATGCCCTGAGGCTGCCCAAACAAGGTGCCACAGACAGAGGCTAAAAACAGTGGAACCATATTCTCTCTCAGTCTCAAGGCCCAAAGCCTGAGATCAAGATGTTGAGAGACCATGTTCTTCTTGCCATTCCGAGGAGGGTGGAGGATGCTTCCCAGCCTCTTGACTCTCTGGTGGCCCTTGTGTCCCTTGGCTTGTGCCATGTCCCTCAGATCTCTGCTCCCATCTCCCCATGATGGCCTCTTTCCTCTGTATCTGTGTACACATTTCCTTCCTCCTGCAGGATGACGGCCTTCTGATTTAGGGCTCTCTCCATTCCAGCCCGACCTCACTTTAACAAATTCCATCTGCAGAGACCTCATTTCCAAATAAGGTCCTTTTCTTAGGGGTTAGGACTTCAGCATATCTTTTGGGGGGATGTAGTTAAACCCATAATGCATTCCAGTTCTGTGGGTGAGGAAACAGTACTGGGGACCTGGAGGTAGGATCCAAGTCCACATAGTAAGTGGGGAACTGGGATCCTTCGCAGCCTCTTTGGCTTCTCCGAGTCTCCTGGCACCTGGGGCTGGTGGCAGGGCCTGGAGCTGAGGAAGGGGGTCAGGTCCCTTGCAGGGACAGCTCTGGGCCTCATAAAGGCCCTTGACATCTTTCCAAGATGAGACACCCAGTGCCCTTGTCATTGCTTGAGCCTAAGAGCCAGTCACTCAACAGATACTTACTGGATGTCCTCACCCCAAACAAATCAGAGATCCCTGCCTCCAACATGGGACCAAGTTCTATGAAGAGAATTAAGCAGGAATGGGGCCAGGGAGTGTTAAGATACAGAATGGGGTGGCAGGCAAGCCCTCCCTGGGGTGAGGACTGAGAAGCCTAGAAGAGGTGACAGAGTGGTTTGTGGGGAAGAAGCATCAGGCTGAAGGATCAGCCAGTGCAAAGGCCTGATAGTACTGTGCCAGTAAGGCTGCTTTCACTGCGGGGAGCTGGGATGCACGGGGGAGGCAGGGCCTCCAGCTGAGGAACAAGGCAGCTGCACATACATTTCATCTGTTGGAAAACACTAATGAATTACTGCGAAGGCCCTGGGGAAGGCCAGAGGCTACTGCAGTAATCTCGTGGCCTGAGCCTGGGGTAGCTGCATGGCAGTAGGAAGTGTTTGAACTTGGAAGCGTGGGACTCGATGTGTATGGAGCGGAGTGGAGCGGGAATGGAAGGCAGGGGACCTGGACTACTGCCCAGCTGTGTTCCCCAGCAAGTGCTAGGTTGCCGCTGCCCATCCCTGCAATGGGCCCCACAGTGCGGGGGACAGCGGGGGGGTGCACAGGCGGGCACTGCTTTGATCACGTTCAGATTGAGAGACAGTTGAATGCCATAGTAGAGGTGAGGAGCAGGTGGGTGGGAGGTTGGGGTTGAAGAGAGACCCAGGCTGCAGGCAGACAATGGCTGCAGCATCCACTGGGCATCGAAGGAGGCGAGTATCCCAGGGAAGGAACACAGAGGGAGAGGATGCCAAGAGAGGGGCTTCCCGTGGCCAGGAAGAGGGGAAGCCCCGAGGGTCCCCTAGACAGAGTCAGTGCTGCAGGACCGGAGGCTGTGGCAGAGGAGCCATGAGCACCCTCCTGGGAGGTGGCCATAGTCAGCTTCCCAGGGACCCAGCAGGACAGGACAGGTGGTGCCCCCTGGGGAATCTACTAGGGGCCGGAGGAGGGGTATAGTGGAGGGTGGTGTTTCCTCTGCCTCTGTCCTTACCAGGCAAGATCTGTCTATTCAGGCATAGCCTGTGCCTCAGTGTGACATCGCTGCATCTGGGGATGGAGCCCCTCACTTGTGGTGGGGAGACAGGGTGGTCACAGGGAGTCTGAGTGACAGAACAGACACTCTCAACGGGTATCTTGGCCACTGCCCCAGGCTCCCCCGCTCCCCAATCTGAGGATGCCACTAAAAAACGAGGCCTGACTTAGGATATCACTCTGCTACACATTTCCCTGCGTGGGGCCTCGGGACGCACCATCAGTGTCTCCTTGTGCTCACCTTATAGCCAAGGACACTGAGACTTGGTGGCCTTGAGTCACCCGGCAGAGGCCTGCCTGACCTCAGAGCTGGCTGTTTCCCCTCCGGCTGGCACTCACGCTGCAGCTCCTTCTGCTGGGAAAAGTTCCCTCCCTCTCGTCCTGCCTGCCCCTTGGTCACCTACCTCATCCCAGCTCCTTCCTCAGGGGCATGAGGGAGCATCATTCGCTGGCCTGGCCCCCTCAGGTGCTCCTCCTGGGTCCCCGCACCCTCCTCAGAGCTCCAGCCAGAGTTGGAAAAAAACAGTCACAGGGCCTGTGTTAGTCAACAGACTGACTCAAAGTGCCAGGAACTGGGGACCACATCTGGTTTCCTCCTGCTGTTTCCCCAAGCCCTAGCCCGAGGCCTAGGACATACAAGGGCTTGGAATGGGTGCTTCTCACTGGAGAAGAAAACGCTCCCCGAGTGGGCCGTGACCCTTGGTCCATTAGATCTCTGGGTGGGGCCAGCTGTCCCCTGTCCTTCAAAGGCCACTGCTTTTTCAGCGTATTTATAGGTAAAGTGAAAGGGTGAGGACTTTGACAAGATTCCTCCCTCACCCCATTCGGGTCTCTGCTCAGGTTCCCGCTTGGACCGCCATCCTGCCGCCCCTCCGCAGGCCCCCCCCAATTCATTCTCAGTCCTCTACCTCATTTTATCCTCCTCAGGCTTTTACAGTAACGAGTGGCCACGCCATGCTTCTAAGTACTGCCTTCCCTTTTGCCACACTGGACTGTCAGCCCTCCCTGGGCAGGGACTTGTCTGTCTGTCATTCTAGCTGTCCCACGGCCTGGCTGGGGAACATGCTCCAGAAGTCCCACAATCCCCTGTGAAAGTTTCACAGCCACCACAGGGCTCCATTCTCCATTTTGCAAATGGGTAAACTGAGGCTCAGAAGCAACAAATGAGATATCCAGGCCTGGGGTAAAAGCCAGGTCAGGATGTCCACTCATGACCAGCCCAGTTAGGCTATACCATGCTTGGACCAAGGTGGGGACACACTGTTGCTGACTGACCCAGCGTCCACCTGCCAGCATTTTCCATGGACTTTTCTGTTTTGTATCTTCCCAAGAGTGGACAGGGACACTGCTGTCTTGTAAGGACACTTCTTAGAAATATCTGCTTTCTTTCTTACTCTTCTGTAAACAGAGCATCCATTCTCTCTCACTCTCTTGCACTCTTTTTTAAGAATTAATTGCCCTTTTTATGGCTTTGGTGTGTTTGTACTTGCAAGCACCCTGGCACCCTTAATCACAACAACAACATTCTCCGTGAACGGAGAAAATTTGAACAGTCATTAAGCACCAGCGAATGTGGAGCGTATTAATGGGCAAACAGTAGGTCGGGGGAGAAGAAAATGTTTTTCTCTTGCAAAGCACATATGAAAAGTTGATCCAAACCAACGTGCTGCCATAAATCTGTTAATTTTGGCAAATCGCTGGGAGTTAGCAGGGCGGCCGGGGAGAGTGAGGCAAAAGGCTGGCCGGAAACTGCCCGCCCACTTCAGAAGGGAGAGCTGCAGGCTCGGGGAGTGAGGGCTCCGCTCTCGGGCTGAAACTGCCTGCTCCTGGCTGGGCTCCCCCGGTCTGGAAGTCAGTGTCCGTCATGTCCCTGGGCAGCCTGGGCCCCGCCGGATCCCTCACAGACTCCGGCCTGGCTGGAGGAGGCCAGGCTGAGCGGTCTGAAGTCCCCACGGCCTCTGTGGTTCTTCATTCCTCCCGTGTCTGCTTCTCCTGGAACCTGATTTGAGCTGCCGCCTCCCGCCATCCCCTAGCCCAGCCCCGTCTGGCTTTCGCTCTGTTTCCTTTGGCTCAGACCTCAGATGGCTGTATCTGTACTGTGGCTGAATTGTATTCAGGGCTGGGGGGAGAGGAGTAACTGTGGGCTGCACGTGAGTGTGTGCATGTGTGCACACGGGTCTATATGTGTGTGACATGCATGCTGGTGTGAGGGGATGCATGCATGTATGGCTGCAAGTAAATGTGTATGCACACATGAGTGTGTGTGCATGTGTGTGTGTAAAAGTCACACATATGAGGGGATGTGTTGCGTGGGAATGTGCACGTATGTGATTACGGTTTGTGCCTGGGTCTGTTCACGCGCATATATGTGCGTGCATGGGGGGCTGTGAGTAGAGAGGTTTGTATGTGCGAGTATCTGAGTGTAAGCACAATACGCATGAGTGTACATCTGTGCTCATGTACATGTGTGGGTGCGTTTTCATGTGTGTATGTGTGACACGTGTGTGTGTGTGTGTGCATGTGTCCTTGAGGGAGCATGTGTGCAGCGGGCACTGGTGTGAGCAGGGGCGTGTGGAGCTGCTGGTGTCACTCCAGGCTTCCCATAACAAAGAGCGCTTCCTTCATCCTGAGACTCAGGCTGAGCTCCGCCGGCTCTCGCTCTTGCCCCCTCCCTGCGCCTCTCCGCCACTCCTCTCCCCCCCCCCCCCCCCCCCCCCCCCCCCCCCCCCCCCCCCCCCCCCCCCCCCCCCCCCCTGATTTTTTTTTTTTCTGTGTGGCTCTTTTTCTGGTTTCAGACGGTTCTCTCTTGTTTTCAGGCTTCAGATCATCTCCTTTTTCCTTCCGTTTCTTATTTATATTTCTGGCCCTCAGCATCTCTCTTCTCTCTGCTCCCCTTCCTCTCTCCCTTTCTTGTTCTCCTTCCTGGCTCCCCTGCGTGTGCGTGTGTGTGTGCGCGCACGCGCATGCCCGTGAGCGCGCGTGCGCACACACACACATTAGTCCTGGGGAGTTCCTGGTTGTCACACCAGACTCTCCCCATGAGCACAGACATAGGGGAAAACAAACCCATCTTTTCTCCTCCTCTCCTCCGCGCTGGGCTTCTTTCACAGGCTCCCAGGAGCACAGAGATAACAGCAGGGTGCAAAATGCCAGGTGCCTCCCAGCCACACTCCAGTCCTCTGTCCTGGTGGTGTGCCTGCGGCCTCCTGCTCCCAGCTGCCCAGTCTCCTCCACACGTCTCATCCCTTCTGAGTGCTCTGCTCCTTGCAATGGCAGCCAGGAGAACCAGGTGCCTGGGCCATGCGCTGTGCGATGGGGCAGGTTAATATATTCACTGTAAACACAGCCCCAGCCACACCAGAGGACTGGACTGCCTTGGTTAACCATTTATTACAGAGGCGGCCATTTCCAATGTGTTCCACATGATTATTCGCCAAAGCTGCAATTTGGCACTTGTTCTGGGCTTGAAGGAATCGCTTCCCCAGAGGTGACCCTCGGCGGGAGATTGCATGTCACCGCGTGAGGAATGGCCGCGGCGGCCGTGATGGGTAGGCTGTCTGCCTCCCCTGACCTCAATCGCTTTCCTGCTGCGTGGCTGCCAGGACGGACGGGAGTTGACACAAAATGCTTATAATTTCCCTTTGAAGGCGGCAGAATGAGCATGGGGTGCCGGGCCCCAGCGGCCTGGTCCAGGGCCTGCCCAGAGCTTCTGTCTGAGCAGCCTTCCTAACAGGGATGGGAGAGGCTGTGGTCCAGTTAGGGAAGGGCTGGGCCGGGGAGGGGCAGCAGAAGCAGACCCAGGAGGCCGCCTTTAGTGGACAAAAGCCTCCACGTCAGCAAGGAGTAGTGGGACGAGGGCCTGCTGGGTGCTGCAGCACCACGCAGCGCTCTCCCTCTGATACTGTTCCCGACTGCCCATGGACCCGTCAGCGTGACGCCTGGTCCCAGGGCCAAGGCCGTGCAAGGCACACAAGGCTGTCCTGAGTTCACTCTCAGTACTGCCACCCCACACATGGGACTTGGCCAAACCGTGTCTCAGTGTGCCCATCTACAACTGGGACAAGATGAGACCCTGCTAATGGCTCACTGTGAGCATCCAGTAAGCCAGGGGTGTGGAACACTTAGACTGGGACTGTGCGTCAGGGTTAGTGGCACTGTTGCTGATGACCTGGTTATTCTGCAAAGACTGTGGCACACGGGTGGGGAGGCTCAGTGGTGGAGTGCTTGGAAGGCCCTGGGGGCTGGGCCCCAGCACTGCAAAACTAGAAAAATGTAACACTTGAATGGATGAAACTGACTTCCACTGGACAAATAAGAAAACTAGGGCCCAGAGATATCAAGGGACAGCTGCTGGCCAGACATGAAAGGCTCTCAGATAGGGTTGGTGCCAGGGTTGGAAACTACCTTTCTCCTTCCACTTTACCTTCTCAGGAGACAGCCCCTCTGAGAGTCCCCTCTCTCCTTCCTCCCTTCTTTCCTTCCTTCCTTCTCTCCTTTTTTCCTTCCCTGTCTTCCTCATTCTATCCCTCTTTTTCTTCTCTTCTATCAACTATTACTTTCTTCTTTGATATCACCAGATATACTAGATACATGGCCAGATACACTAGATACACCAGATACATGGCCATGGGACTTGGCCATGTAAAGGTCACTTGACTGGAAACTGTTATGTGTTCTGGAGAATGGAAAGCCTGGTGTGGCCCTCTCTCTTGACTTAAGTGCCATTCACCCCAGAGGTCCTGAGTTGAAAGTCTTGGGGATAGATAACTCCCTATCCCAGGGTCTCCTTTCCATCCTAAAAATATGTCAGGCCAGGTGTCCAGCAGTCAGGTCCTCCTGGCCCCAGATCCTTCCTCGGCAGCTGATTCAGAGTGTCCTATGGATTTCCCTCTCGTACCTGCCAGTGTGTGGGAGGTGCTGAAGCTTAATGGGAGAGTACTGCTGGCAGGAGCGCAGGGTGGGCGATTCTTGGCCTCATCCTGCCTTGTAAGCTAGGCCTGGGTGTCCTGCACCTGAAAGAACTGGTCCAGGCCATACTTGGACTTCTAAGAGGAGCCACCGGCTTGACTGTGGCTGCACAAAGCAGGTGCTCTGGAAGTGCTGGAGCTCTGCAGGATGCACCACAGGAGCCGTCTGAAAGGAGGTGACGGGGTGTCGTGGCTGTGTTCTGCGTCATCCTTTGGAAGCTGCTTCTGCTCTAGCACACATGCTGTCCTGTGGTCTCCTTTCCTCCTGCTTTGCTATGGAGCCCATACGCACGGACACGCTCAGACAGGGCTGGGCCGTGTCCTTCAGCGGCTCTGCCCCTCTGGGCAGTGGCTTCAGGCTAATAGGAGGAGGGGGCGGCCTGTTGTTGGCCTTTCCAGGTCTGACAGCTCGTAACTGGCTCTCTCACCTCACATGTTCTCTCTGAGTTCTGGAAATGGGCTTTGGGATGTTTGTCCAACTCTAAGACTCCTAAGTGTAGGGATAGAAGGAACCTCAAATCTGACTCCACGGTTATTTCCTGGCAAACTGTCTCAACTTGTATTTCTCTAGGACTAAGAGATAAGAAATGAAGGGCAAGAAATGTTGGGGGGAGCCAATTTCAGGAAGCCCCAGGAGAGGAGGGAGAAAAATGAGGTAGCCCGTAAACAGCACGTTATAATGTCATTGGCCACCATGGGTGAGTGGGGCTCAGTCCTGCAGACAAATTCCAGGAAACATTGTGGAACTCAAGTTGGCAGTCATCCCACAGGAGGAGCAAGAGAGCTGGGGTCTTGATCCGCCATCTTCGGAGACTCTGTCGGGAGGGCCAGAGCAAGTCAGTACCCCGGCACTTCCTTCTCAGTAGGTCTCTAGGACCATTCCTAAGACCCACACCCTAAGGTCCTTGCCTGCTACTGAGCACACAAAGTCAATCAGTTCTAAGGGATGCATGCAGGTTCCAAAAGAGGAGTGGAGAGATCTCCTTCAGTCTACCTGCCCTTTGCTATTGCAACTTTCCAGTTTATATTAGATGCCTCCCCTTTTACGCATCTCCACCCCCAAATACCCTGCTTCATACAAGCACAGTTCATTGCCTGAGAGTCTCCTTACCCCTAGTCTATGCTCCAGCTGTGAGCTCCTCAAGAGAGAGATGTGCCTTATCCAACTCTGTATTCCCAGAATAAATGTTCAACATTGAAAAAAAATAAATGAATCTGTAGAGAGGCCCACAGGAAAGAGCTGATTCTGTGGACTGGAGCTATAAGGACGAATGCCAAAACCGTCACAGGGCCCCGGACTTCACAGGCTGCCAGTGTGAGGACACTCTACTCTGGATCGCTCCCAGAGCTGGCCATCACCGGCCCCACCCAGCACACTTTCAGGAATAGGAGATGGGGAGACTAAGCCGCACCCTTGTTAAAATTCAGGCCTTTGCTCAGTGTGAATGGGAACAGATGAATCTGAGATCATCCCTGGCAAGGAATGCTAGGAAGCAGAATGCTCCTTTTTGGATCTTGATGGCCGAATCTTGTACAACTTCTGGCTTTGTTTCCATCCTGTTGACACCTGTAATAATTGTGAAAAGTTTGAGATTATCTGTTGGGCCCTGATGCTCATAAGTGCTCCTGGCTCACTGGGTGTAAGACAGTAATGGAAGCTCATGTCCCTGATTCTGCTGAGGTGAGCATTTTTGGGTACAGCATCTTGGCTATGATGTTCAAAAAACAGGGAGAAGCCACTTCCTGTTTAGACAGGAAATTAAGAGCCCCGTACAGGGAAGCCATCTTTTTCAGATCAGGGATGGCTCGTAGATTCATAGAAGTTCTTAATATTTCCCATTTGAGACAAGCACGGTATATTGTCTTTTCCTAGCTCTCAGTTAAAATTTTTTCTTATCTCTCTATGTTGGGAGAGCTTTTAGAACAAAGACAAAAAGAATGCAGACTAGAATAAAGGCAAGATCGGAGTATTCTAGGAACCTCCAGATCCTTCTGAGGTGAATGTTTCATAATAATCCAGCCACGTATTCTAGTGTGTCTCTTTTCTTGCCACTGGCACAATGAAATGACATGCTTACCTCATTTCAAGCCAGTTTAACCTGATAGATAACTAACTTATTACTCTAATAAAATGGTTCTCTTGAAACAGTCATGGAATAAGCAAGGGCCCCAGTGCAAGTGAAAAGTAATCTGCCTTTAAAGTAGATTTTTAAAGCAAGTTTTTCAAAGTCATATTTGTAATTCATACAATTAATAAAGCATGTGTGCTAGACACAGTTCTAGTACTTTGCCAATTCTCATTTAACTCTGGTGTCAATCCAGTAAGGAAGTTCCTGTTTTTCTCTTCATTTTACAGACCAAAAAACCGAGATACAAAGAAATAAGGTCGCTTGCTCAAGGCCATCCAGCTAGTAAAGATCCAGATATAAACCCAGGCAGCTGGGGACAGAGTCTATGATCCTGATTGGTATTTCTTGACTTTCTGATGGGAAAGAAATTGGCACCTGGATCTGACCAGGCGAGGAAGATTCATGCTGTCATTTGTAATGGGGTGGGCTTCTAAAAAGAACAGTCTATTCTGGGTCATTCTCCCTTCTTGTCTGTCCTATTTATCTCTAGAGTTTATAAATTGAAAGATGAATTAGTCAGCTTCCCACTACTATGACAAAAGATCTCAGCTAATTAACTTATAAAGAGAAATGGCTTTTTGGCCGTGGTTTTAAAGGTTCCAGTCTGTTGACACCTTGAGCAGGCAGCTGCACTGCTTTGGGCCCTTGGAAAGGCAGCACTTCATGGCAGGAGCACATGGCCGACCCAACAGCTCCCCACATCAGCCAGGAAGCAAAGTGGAAGAGGAAGAGATGAGTTGTCTTAGTTGCTTTCTCACTGCAGGGATAAAATACCCAACACACACAATTTCAAAGAGGAGTGGTTTATTTGGGTCCACGGTTGCAATGGAAACAGTGGTTCAGTCCATGTTTGCTGGCTCCCAGGCAGGAAGGGTGTCGGGGAAGGGCCCAGGTGGAGGAAAGAGCTGCTCCTGTCATGGTGAGCAGGAAGGGGAAGGGGAAGCGGAAGGGGAAGGGGAAGGAAGGAGCCAGGGTGGGAGAAAAGCCCTTCCAGGCGCCATCCCCAGTCGCTGCCTCTTCCATCCAGGCCCTGCTCCTCATGGTACATTCAGCTATGAACTCCTGGGTGGATTAATCCACCAGCGACTGTAGCCTCTATGATCCAATCACCTTTGAAAATCCCGGCCTCTAAACAGGTGAGCCTTTTGGGGCACATTCTAGGTCTACACTATAGCACCTTCCTCACACCATCCCCTTCAAGGACACAGCCTCAGTGACCTAGGCACTTCCCAAAGATCCCATCCTTTAAAGATCCCACCACATCCCAGTAGTGTCGCGCTAGGGACCAAGCCATGAACACAGAGACCCTTGGGGGACACTCATCCAAACCTTTCTGACTATCCAGCACAGGGCCTGGTATCCTGGAGATGCTCAAAGAAGTGTTTGCTAAATGAATAATGGGGAAGAGAACCAGCCATGAATTTCTGGGCAAGGATGCTAGCTGCATCAACTGGCTATGCACAGGCAAAGGGAAGAGAGAAACTGAGGCTGTTATCTGAAAACTCAACCCAAAGGTTTTCTTGATTCGGAAGACAATCACTCATGCCTATATAAGCTTGGAAACTCTAGTGAGGACTGCATACTGCTTGAATGCTGAGTTCATCATTTCTCTATCACTGGATAAAGGGTCTAGTACCTAGCTCAGTGCTCGGCAGCGGTGGTAGGAACATTGTATCTGGTGCATACGGGGCACTGGGGGGGCACGGGCAGTGGGCACATGAACTACTGAAAGGGTGCACACAGATTCCCTGCCTTGCAAGGCTCAGCCCAGTGGCCTCCAGATGTGTGCTAGCCTGAGAGTGTCTGGAGAGCTTGTTTCAGTGCTGTGGGCTGGACTCACCAACCCTGAGGGTTTCCTTCTACCAGGAGGACCTGGGGCTTTGTACTCTACCCAGGTGGTGCCAGTAGGACTGGTCTTGGGACTCTGCTTTGGAAACCGTGGTCTTATAGGCCAGCTCGCTGCTTTTTCCTCTTGGCTACATATGAAAAACAGCTGCAGGAATTTCACCAGTGCTGATTCCCAGGCTCCTCCCTGGGGATCCTGGAAGGATGTATCTGGCCTGTGGCTGTGATCTTCTGGCAGAGCCTTTAAATCTGATCCTCTTTCAAATGTGCAGAGGTACAAGATAGCCCCATGAGCAACTATCTTCTGTCCACTGACCTTAACTTTTGAGGGGTACTTTATGGGGCACAGTCTCACCTTGGAGCCCCCATTGTCCATGACGCTTTGGGTCTCCAGAAGCCCCCTCTGCATTGGTGTATGGTTGTTGCAGGCCATGTCCTGCTTCCTCCAGACTCAGGGTTTTCTTCCTGACACCCCGATCTCCTTCCCAGCCCTTGCCGCCCTGTGCTCGGGGCTGTCCATTAAGAGCAGACGCTAACGCATTTCCAACAGGCCTTGAAGCTAATGCACTGTGGAATGGATTCAGAAGGGCCCATTTCTTTGCACACACAGAGAGAGAAAGTGAATTGATGCTCGATGAAAACCTTCAGAAGACCCGAATCAGGGCTGGGGGAACTTGGTGGCTAAATCAACAGTTATAAACCCGCCGAGTCATTTCTCATTATTCAATGCACTGGGGAGATATTTTCCTGTTCAAACGCAGTTGGAGGTGCTCTTGGTCAAAAGTCAGTGGGAAACCTCATCCCCATTGCTTCTGAAAACTCTGTCAGGGGCAGAAGAAAAATGACTCAGGTCTCCAGCTGAAGTCAGGGCCAGGGCTGAGGGGAGGACAAAGGTTGTGTGATTTTTCAGGAGGGTGGTCCAAGCACCTGATCATGTTGTGGTTGAAGTTGTGGGCCCAGGGGTAAGTCAAGGTCTCCACTGCATTTAAGGAGAGAATGAACCTGTTCCAGCTGCCCTGCCTCCAACCTCAGGCTGCCCTTTCCACAACCAACCCCGATGAGCACACAGAAAGCAGAAGCAGGGCTCCATCCAGAGCTGACACTTGAATTGGTGTCTTTTTCTCCTGACAGCTCCAGTGGGAGGGAAAATCCTGCACAGTTGGGGCCATAGGTCAGCCTACTCTGAGCTGTGTGACCTCAGAAAAGTCACCAGGCCTGTCTGAGCCTCATTGCCCTTTTCTGTGAAAATGAGTGTGATGTTGAGAAGTTCTTGAGAAGACGTAGGTGCTTGGTGCCTGCAGGAACTTGAGCCCGAGGCTAGGAGGATTACAGTGTGGGAGTCATGGAGGGCAAAGGAGGGAAACGGGGCGGAGAAACCCCAAGGAGGTTCCAAAAGGAGGCTTCTTTGCTGTGATTTGGGTGTAGATGCACCCACTGTCTAAATCTAGGCTCCAGCCAGCTTGCATTTTATTGGGCTCTTCCTGCCCCAGGACCTTTGCATGAGCCTAGCTGTCCTGCTGCCTAAAGTGCTCTGTCTGCTCCCTCTCCTTTAGTCTGTCTTCTTTTGTGTCTTGTCCCAGTGTCACTACCTTGGGAGGCTTCCTGATCACAGCCTTGTCACCCCTCCCAGGACAATGTGCTCTGGGTTCTAGCCACTTCACCTCCTGTCACCAGTGCCTTTGGTGTTTGCCCAGGGATGACTAGGACTGGTCTTACCTCCCCACCAGACAGTAAAGCCCATGGCAGGGCCCTGTTTGTTTATTCATCACTGCCCAGTGTGGAGCAGTGTGCTATAAATATTTGCTTATTTCTGAATTTATGGAACTGATCCCAGCTCTCTGCCATCCTTAACATATCCAGCAAGGCTAAGTCCCTATCGGTCACTTGGTCTCTTCACTTAATCCCCACCGTGATTCTCCCATTCACAATTCTACGCATCACTCACGCAGATGGAAATAAAGGACTGGGGAAGGTGAGAGGCTCTCCCGAGGTCACACAGCCATGGTCAGCCACAGCGCAGCTGGGATTAAAACCCAGTGCCTCTCCTGGCCTCTCCCTCCAGTCTGGAGACAGAACTTGGGCTCAGACACAGGAGCCTTGGACTTGGGGGTCTGCCCTGGGTTTGGGTGTTGCTGCATCTGGCACTAGGACGTCCTCAAGGCAACCATGGGAACAGGTCAAAGGGAGCAACAGAGCACCTGTCCAGTGCAGGCGAAGTGGTCAGTGAACCTGGCAACGCCAGGCAAGTCCCTTTCCCTCTCCAGCCCTCAATTTCCTTATGTAGGACGTAGCAATGTCATTATTTCCTTGAGGGTCTGAGCTTGGCGTCTGTCTCGATCCTGGCTCAGGTAGAATGTTTAAGGGGTGAAGTGGTCTGGGTGGAGGGAGAGAGAGATGACTAGATAAAGGAATCAAGGTGCCAGAACAAAGTTACCAGGTTTGGCAGGCTGGGAAGAGGAAGTAGATCACTGGGAATGGTGATAAGCATGAGGGCAGGAGCAATGGCAGCTTTTTTTACTGCATATGACCTTTTCCATGCTCCTTGCTGGATACCCCAGATCTTACTGACTCCTGATCAGGTTCCTAGAGGCGTAGATTATGTATCTATTTTGTAGATAAGGAAACCAGGGTTCAGACACTTCAGCCAGTTTGCTAATCCCGGTGTGTATCATGCTCCCTAACCATCTTCGGTACTTGCTCGTTCCACCCAGCTGAGCGGTCTCACATGACTGAACCCATAGACACGGTGAATACCCCTGAGACCCCAGCCCTAGAACGGAAGTGGGGGGACTCCTCCCAGTCCGGGAATCAGCTGATGGAAGGTAGGGCCATTTCCCACCAAGGTTGTGTGGACGCCTGGTGCCTTCACCATTCTGGGGCCAAGGGGACAGACTGGGTGTTTGCCTTCTCAAGGTCGCCAAGCCCTTGGAGGGAGACTCCCCACTTCTGGTCTGGCCAAATCTGACCCAGGCCCAGGCTTGCATTTCTGGGAAAGCCAACTCTTCGAAAATGTAGGCTTGGTGCTCCTAGGCCCTCAGGTCAAAGCCTCTGCATCCTCCTTCCCTGCCCCTCCAGCTTCTGGTGGCTCCTGTGTCCCTTGGCTTGTGGCTGCGCCATTCCTGTCTCTTCCCCTGCCTTCAGGTAGCTTCTTCTCTGTCCTAGCCTCTGGATGTCTTCTCTTGTCCCTCTCATGACCCCAATGGGTGGGTTCTGGGCCTGATCTAACCCCTGGGGAGGTTGGGTTTTAACCTGATTTAACTGCATCTGCTAAGACCCTAGTGTTTGGTTTTTTTATTTTTATTTTTATGAGATGGAATTTTGCTATAGTTCAGGCTGGCCTCGAACTTGCGGCAATCTTGCCTCAGCCTCCTGGGTGCTGGGATTACAGATGTGCGCCACCACTCCCTGCTGACCCTAGTTTTGAATAAGTTCAAGTTCTGAGGTCGTGGTGACTTTAGGGGTGGAGGGAGACACTATTCCACTCCTACGTCTTAAGGAGAGCTTTTCTCTGCCACAGCTAATTAATAAGCACAGAAGTGGCCTCTGCAGGAAGTACACACTGTTCCAAGGATTTGCACAAGGTACCTCTCTTCTTTTTCAAAATGCCAACATTTGTTGGCACATGAATCCCTATTTTACAGATGAGCACACTGAGGGCCGCGGAGCTACAGGCCCAGTGTCACCTGGCCAGGAAAGGAGGGTGGATATGCAGGGATCGCAGGTGCTCAGATCTTACTGTCAGAGTCTGGGGTATAGGTAGGGTAGGCCCTTGTCCTGTGACCCAGGCGTCTAAGACCCTGGGTGGGTGCCGGTGTGCGTGTGACGAGGAGACATCGCCCCTTGGGGGGAGGCAGCCCTCCCAGGCTCCTGTCCCTGCTGCCTCCTCGGCCAGGCGTAGGCAGCCCGCAAGTAAACAGTGTCTGAAACCTTATTCTCATTAGGCTAATTTACGAATAAATTACCATATTCAATGGCCTTATTTTTACTGCTCGTTAACAGGCCCATGATAGGATGATAATTACGGGATTTTAAGTGGCTAATGGCAGCTGGGGCGTCAAAAGCAGTTTTTACGAATCTGTTTATGGCAGTGAAGGTGACAGGAGGGGAGGGACATTGAAATGTTGAAATCACACTTTGGGAAAAGAAGCTTTAATTGTTCAGTATTTATTAGAGAGGAGGGAAGGCTGTAATTTAAAAAATGAAACTGAAAAACAAAGGAAATTCATTAGTCTCCCCTCAGGCGCTTGTGACCTTCAGGGAGTGGGCGAGGGGTGCGTGGGATCCCCAGCTACTGAGACCCAGACAAGTTCGGGTGAGGTAGGATAGGCCGGGGCCTCTCTGCCTGCTTGGGTGCCCTGCAGCCCGAATCCTGGCTGCGAACTTCCAGAAGACCCTCCCCTCTGCTTGGCCACAGAGACCCCAGGCTGGGATCCAGGGAGTGATTCTGATTCCAGAGAGCTGAGTCTACACACAGCAGCGTAGACACCAGATTCATCTGAGCTCTCTTTTTAACTGGGTCCCCTGCTAAATGGTACCCGCATTATTTCACCTACGTCTTTGCAACAATATGAAGAGCTAATAATCATTCCTACCACATACCGAGCACTCCTCCTCGCTATATGCTGTCTGCATATGAATTCACTTCAACAGGTAACCCCACAGGGTTGGTTCCGATGATTACCATAGCCTTCTTACAGAGGCAGAGACTGAGAGCACAGAGAGGGTAGGCAAGCGCTCCAGAGATACACAGCCGGGCTGGCATCTGCGTTTCTGTGATTTCCCCGTGGTCCAGCTTCTTTTATTGTCCCTCTCACTGAACCCACAGCAGGTAGGTGCAGTAGGCTTTAGGGTACCAAGTTAGGTAGGAATGGAAGCTCAAAGAGAAGGCAAATCACTTCCTGGGTCACGGAGCTCGGAGCTCCATTCCCCAGGTAAGAACCTTTAGTCAAAGTGACAGCTGACTTGCTTTGACATGGAACTCCTGGGTGTGGAGAGGGGGAGAGGGTTGGGGGGGACCTTGGACATTTCAAGGGGGTTATTTGGTGTCCAGGGCCCTCCTAGTGGGTGCCGGTCCTAGGCCCTGGGGTCCTGCCCTCCTGCCCTCCCTCCTTCCGGCCATCTCCTCTCCTCCTGCCCTGTCCCCAGCCTATGGGCCGATCCATCTTCTCTCCGCTTTAGTATGCAGCCCTCGGAAAACAAACACCAGCAGCCTGACAGTGGGAATAAATATCGCGGCAACGTTGATTAGCATTTGATCCCAGCTGGGTCTCCGGGAGCTGAAGTACTGGAATGTCTTGGCAGTTTTTTAATGCTGAATAATTTGATTAGATCGGTGACTGAGCCTGCTGCTCCTGGAGAGATAAACCCTCCCTGCGTTCTGGGGAGCAGGAGCCGAGCGACCCCCCTCTCCCAGCACCCCAGCCCCCCCACTCCCTCCTCCCGCCCTGGTCTCCAGGCTCAGCCCTCTCCCCTCTCCTCTCTGTCCATCCGCTCGCCCCTCAGCCTGTTGTTTTTCTCTCTCCCCTCCCAGTTACTACTATGTCGTTCTTTCCATGTCTTCCTCCTTTTCCTTCCAGTGAGACCTCTTCCCTCCTCCCCTCAGTCCTTCCCTTTCTCCTGGGGGTCTCAGTTCTCTTTGCCCACCTCCCTTTTCTGTCTGTCCTGCCTTCTTCCCCTCCCCCTCCCTTGCCCCGCCTCTCTGTCTCTCCCCCTCCCGCATTCCTCTTCTCCCTTCCACTTTCTCCCCTCTCTTCCC
>PVLD010019307.1:0-36768 GCA_004027595.1 Dinomys branickii
CTGTCTGTCTCTCTCTCTGGAGAGCAGTGGAGAGCAACACAGCTTGGTCTCTGCTTATCCCCAGTTTAAATCAAGCCCAGGGCCAATAGAGATGTTTACAGTGGAAAGTTATTAAAGTGACTAATTGTTAAATACTCTTCCTTTTTTTCTTAGGGATCCTCCTCATTGCAAAGGTTTTTCTTGGTCAGAGTGTTCAAGCCCGTGAACAGGAATCTGTCAATCAAGCCAACTATCCCATGGTTAATTCAGTGTTCATGCCTCAGAAATACTTACGAAGTATGCTCCTCGTAAAGGAAATACATTTCAATCTCTCTGAATCTAAAACATTTGTAATTAATACAAGAGTTCACAGCTGACAGCATAGAGTTTAACCTCTACCTAACAGAGTTTGTAAACTTCTCCACAAAGTCTGTTTCTGGATACTAATAGTTTTTCTATTCCTATCTGAACTTATTTTTGTGTGTGCATAGTTTATTTCACACATATAAATATCCCTATGCACAACCATCCCCCAGGATCTTTGGGGAATCGGTACCAGAACCACTCATCCTCAGATACCCAAACTGATGGATGCTCAAGTCCCTTGTATAAAATGATGCAGTGTTTGTGTATAACCTACACAACCTTCCCATATAATCTCTATGTAACATAATACCTAACACAATATGAACACTATCTAAGTAGTTATACTGTATTATTTAGGGAACAATTAAAAAATTCTGTGTATGTTCATTGCAGACTTTTTTAAAAAATATTTTCATTCTGTGGTTAGTTGAATCCAGAGATGTAGATCCTGTGGGTATGGAGAACTGGTTATGCACATGTGCATGTGTGACATAAATGTGTGTATTAATTTTAAAAGAATAAAGAACCGCAATTCTTAACAAAAGTTTTAGAGCAATACATTCCTCAAAACTACATGGCCATTTATTCAGTAGTAACATGGAGAAGTATAAAAAGGGAAAGAACATGAATACAGTTGAATCCCACTGGTCTGTGTAGGGAAAGGATGATGGGAAATGTTAATACAATTAAGAAGCTGGAAGGTGGGGAGATTTTTTAAAAAGTATTTAAGAATATAATTGTTGGGAGTTATTGAGAATACCTTGTATAACAGGTGTAAGAGCTAAAAGGAATATTATACATAAGTGTTTTATGTGTTTTTGTTCTTATACTAGGTTCTGTCGTGGGACAAAGAAATTGTGACTGTGGCTTTCGGCAGCGCAAGTGGTTTGTCTTTGATCATGACCTTGTTTTGCCAGAATACGTTGTTGAATTTGAATATATTACAGAGGTATGAATCATTGTATATATTTAAAAAGAAGAATTCCTTAAATAAGGATGGAATAGTAATTTGAAGTCTGTTAATCTTATGTCAAGTTTACATCATGAGTACAAGTGTGTATTGTATGTGTGTGGCTGAGTGCATTTGTGTATGTATAATGGCTAGTTGGTGAAGGCCTTAATTTTCAAAACAAGTCATTATAAAACCTAAATACTTATATTTTGCAAATATACTATAGAAGTAACACATGTCACTGGAAAAGCGTCAGACTGTGTTTAAGACCGCCGCGTAAACATGAAAATCTGCCTTCCCTGTGAGCCGCCACCACTCCCTTCACCCAGGCACTCCCTATTCTCAGTCACATGGGTTTGCTTTCAGTATTTTTATGTATATAACAGCCCATACCATTTTACCTTGTACAGGTCATTTCTAAGTTTCTGGGGTTTTTGTTTTTTTTTTGCTTTTAACAATATGTTTTGGACATATTTCTATGTTCAGGAACATATGGGTGAATGTGTTATTCTTTTGATTGCTACATACTAGCTTCCAGGTTACTAATACGATCTGCTGCCCTCTGGTTTCTCAGCATTTATTAGATATTTTTGTGTTAATGACTGTTTTTATTTTAACATGTAAATGTTTACCCTCTTCTAGAGCAGCTTTTTAAAAATTATAGACGCTTTATTCTCCTAGGTTTTAACAGATTGCTTGGTGAACTGTTTTACCTCCTTTTAGGGTCCATTCTGTGTGCTTGTACAGCCCTGCACGTTCCCCTGCCACTGTTCTTGTACTTAGTTAACCTTCTAAGGAGCACAGCACCCTTCTTCTCCGAACATCAGGTTTTAAAATCTGATCCTTGACTTTCTCCTGCATAGGTTCTGGCTAGAGGCTACATTTTTTTCTCCTAAATGTGAATTCAGTCCCTTCCGATTTATGTCTCAGGGCTTCTAGATTTTTGTTGGTTCTCTGTAGTCCTTTGTTGTGGAACATTTAAAAATTCATTTGCCAGTTTTCAGGAATTTTTGGTGGGTGCGAGAGGGTGCACCCATGCTTGGTCCTCAGTCTTACCCATAGATTTCCTAAATGATTCTGACCTTCACAGACAGTACTGTACCGTGCTACTGAAAAACGTCATTTCACCTTTTCTACGTAGCCTGTCCATTTTTCAAACTGATAACTACAGCAACCAAATTTTGCACATTTTAAATAAATTTTCAGGTCAAGGCCCACTCTCTGTTTTCTACATTCAACAATATCATCATAGAAGAGAGCAAAAACCATTCGGAAGAATCGGTCTTGTCCCAGGATTTGAAATTTGATGATGAAGTCATACAAATGGAGCCCAGGATTAAGCCCCGGCCAAAACTTCTTAGTTTGGACGATAGAACAATACTTTCCCTTGCCAAGACTAATGTGTACCCTCATATTGTGGTGAGTATTGATGAGGAATGAGAGATGAGAACCTTGAATTTGGAATTAGGTTGTCACAGATGAAGTCTGAAGATACTAAGCCACCTACCTGCTGATACCAGGGATCACGCTTTCTAGTTTAAACATAGCTGGTAGTCCTCACTGTCTATGCAGGCTGACCCAGTGGTCTCCGGTAATGCAGTGAGAATCAACATACAATTGTTAAGTTTTCTAGTGGAAAGGTGAAATCTATGTTAACAATGGATTTTATTTAACCCAGATATCTAAAATATGCCATTTTCTATGTAATTAATGTGAAAATCCATTACTGATATAATTTCAGATTAAGTCTAAATTCTGGAGTATATTTTACATTTAGCACATCTCAGTTCAGCCTACCTATATTTCAAGTATGAATATATATTTGAAGTACTTTTCCAACTAGCAAATACTTTATTTGAATAATAAACTCTATAGGATTAAAATGAAGGTATACACATTTCAAATCAGTTTCTAGGGCTAGCATACACAATCCTGGTGTACAGTCAAAGCTGAGGTACAGATAAAAATGCAGAAATTACTTTTATCTGGAAAGATACTGTTCCATTGCCATGTTTCTGGACCCACTGTATAAGACACATTTTTCCCAAGTGATTGATTGTAAAAAGCTGAAAGAGAAGGAAAAATATTTTTTAAACAATAAGTGAAATCAATAGTTTTTATGGTCCTGAAATTATTCAGTTTCCAGAAATTTATGGGATGGATTTGATGAAACTCATCACTATTCACCAAATCTTTAAGTATAGGATAGTTAATGTTTACCTTAGCCAGGCTTATCTGTACCTTACCAAGTTATCATTATCAGTGGAGGAAATTTTCTTAATATGATGGCAATGTTGGCTTCTTTATCATAAGTGTACAGAATAGTGATTATAAGACCAATCTTCTGGCTGACAGTACAGATAAATTTTTTTATGTTATAATGTCAATACTTAATATGAGTGATACATTTTTGATAATAAAGTTTCAGTGATGACATTTTTTTTAAAAGAATGTGGGCTGACTGGATTGAGCTTCTATAATATGTATTCCTATAGGTGTAAGGGTATTAAATGAAAATGCAGCCACAGAAAATAGGTATTTTGATTATTTTTGGTTTATAAAGTAAGAAGAGGAGAACCAGACTTCCTAATCCACTGGCCTGCTTGTGACTGAGGCCAACTTTGCATTAATTTGATCAGAATCCATAAGAAATGAGTAGAGAGGCCTCTTCATCTTAAATTTGTCTGTGCTTCTTAAAAGCCTGCACATTTTCTACAGTTTCTAGGAAGAATGCTGGACATTGCATCAAGGGTGTCTAGGTGTTACAACCTTTGCATTCCTTCCTTCGTGGCATTGCTACAAGAGCAATCAAGGGCATATTTCTTGTGCTTTCTTTTATCTTCCCCACTCGATTGAGTTTTATAAGGATATCCTTAAAAACAAATACTAGAAATAAAAGCCCTATCGTGCATAGCATAGAGTTTTATGTTCTTTCCTGGCATAGTTTTATATTCTTTTCCTAGCATAAAAGGTAAAAATTAGACTTTTCAGTTGTAAGTCTGGCTTTTGAATTGATTTATAATTTACTAGGAATTCACTGTGTCTCAGGCAATGAAGTAGTGGGGTTTTAAAGTGAAAACATTATTTTCTCTACCTCAATGTCAGTGCAGTGGAGATTTGTTAACAAATGTAGGAACCTTGCACTTGCTGAGGGCACTTCACAGAGGTGGGTTTTGAGTGAGTAATTGAAGGATATGAGAAATTTGGTTGCTTTTATCTTTTAGACAGAGAAAACTCCCTATGGGCACATGATTTTGAGATACTGGTGTGTTTGAGGAACACTGATAAATTCAGTGTGAGGAGGATACAGGGTTGTGACAGTTGAAGGTCAAGATACAGGTTGGAAGTAAAGGAAGACAGGAAGCTGAGGCTGGAAGCGAAGATTGTAGCCACAGTAGGAGGGGTTTGGGAAGCTGTATTTCGAGTGTAGAGCCCTCGCTTTAAGGAACAGACTGTTTGTTCTTAAAGATCCTAACTTTGGTGGCTAGTGGATGGATTTGACTAACATCTGACTGTTGGTGTGGAAGCCCAGTAGAAAATTACTGTATTGTGGTAATACAAAGGAGACATCATATTATCTGTACCAACGGACCAGCGGTGGTGATGAAATATAGCAGGTGGTTTGAGAAACATTTCTACAATCAACTGTATATAGGAAAGAGGTGGTCAATAGTGTGTCAAGTTAGGTTGTAAAGCTCTTAATTGAGAATAAAAACATAAACCACCAAGCAGGCGTATAAGGGAAGATGAGTAATTCAATTGTAGACATGTTAAATGTATAGTGTCTGTAGAAACTTATCGTGGATGATGTTCATATGTGACTTGTAAGATAATCCAGTCTGCCTAACTTGCCCTTTACAATTCTAGCTGATTTTGGTTGCTACTAGAAATTTAGTTGTTTTTTCCTTTGAAGAATGTAGTTATGTCCACAGTAGAGGATGATGTTGTTAAGTGAAGATGACTGAGAATAGACACCTGATTTTATTAGGATACTACCCACTTGCTGAAAATACTAGTCAATTGTATTAACATATTTTCTTGGGGCATTGTTTTTTCCTATACTATCAATGAATATGGTCTTCACTCCATACCATTCACAGCTATTTGAAGGCAGAAAAACATGTAGGCATCAGGATCACCCTTAAATAGAAAAATGTGATAATATTGATTTTCACATACGGGAGGGTACAGTGCATGGGAATGTCTGGCCTGCGTTCTGACCTAAATGAGTGTTGTATCAGGCTCTCGCCCTGCTCCTCTTCTGGTGTTCTGTCCTCTACCTTCACCGTTCACAACCTTTCTCCCTGGGTCGAGTGCCCTTATTCAGTTCCTGCAATCAAGGTGTAGCTTTTCTGTCTCTCTCCTGTGAGAATTCTTGTGAAATGCCCAAATTCTCGAGGACCCCCATTGTTCACAGGCTATTCTGGGAAATAAAGCTATTTTAATATTTCAACTATTATCTGGAAAGAACATCATGCCAATTATTGATAAACTTAGGTCGAGTGGGAAATTATATTTAAGAACCAGGTCCAGCACAGATACTTTAAACTATTCTTATTGTTTTAATATCACACATTATTAGAAGTTTTTTCATATTGACATTTTCTTAATGTTATTTAAAATAACTTTCTCAATATATATTGTATTGGCTCAAGTAAATGTTCTAAACACATTAGATATTCACACTTAGGTAAGATGTAGAATATAATTATTTTATTTTTAATTTATATGTATATATATATATTTTTTTCACTTCAGAGCCTCAATCTACATGGTAACAGCTTGAGTAAACTGCGAGATCTCTCCAAATTAACAGGACTTCGGAAACTGAACATCAGCTTTAATGAACTGACTTGTTTAGATGATGTATACCACTTGGTAAGAACTGTCCCTTGGAAATCTAAAACAATTCAATCTCCTGAAAGCAAAGAATAGAATGGTGGTTCCCATAGCCTAAGAGCTGGAGAAAAGGAAGAGATGTTGGCTAAAAGATGTAAAATCTCAGTTGTAAGGTGAATTGGTCCTAGCATCTAAAACACAGCATGGGTGGTGATTGTTAACTAGATTATAGTAGTCGTTACACAGTGTGTACCAAATCACACTGCATAACTTGAATACAGTCAAACTTAATATACCAAGTTTAATATTTTTTAAAAAAATCTTGGGAGAGCAAAAACAATCATAAAACTAAAAGATAAGTTGGAACAAATACTACTTTTAAAAAACTATTCATTTGAAAGGACAGTTTTGGGTTTTGGGAAAATATTTAAGTAAAATAATTAATGAAAAAATTACTTTTCTGGCTTCACATAGACCGTATGCAAAATTATACAGCCCAAATAAGAAAGCATACACACACTATATTTTGTTAATTCTCTAAAAGAGGTCTTTTCATTTGTGAACCAAAAATATACCTGTGTTCATATCTGATTTCTAGCTACATTAAAATAATTTCTCAGATTTAGTTTTAAAGTTTCCTTTCAAGGGCTGGGGATATAGCTCAGTGGCATAGCACCTGCCTGGCAAGCACAAGTTCCTGAGTTTGATTGCCAGCACCAAAAAAAAAAGTTTCCTTTCATAAGTGTCATTTCTATCTCTTTTTGCTCTTGTTTTGCCATTATTCCCTCTTGTGAGTTGCTATTTCTTCTTCTTTTTTTTTTTTTTTTTTTTTTTTTGGTACCAGGGATCAAACTCAGGACCTTGCATTTTCCAGGCGGGCACTTGGGCCACTGAGCTACATCCCCGGCCTCTTCTTCATTTTCTGTCTTACCTTTCCTCATCTAACATCGTGTCTTCTCCCTTCTGCTTGTTATCCAGGTTCCCACTTCCCTTTCTCTCGTACTTTCTACCTGTCACATGTAAAATGTTTTGCTCTAGTTTAATCACCCATTTGGAATTTCTGTCTTCTAACTCTGTGCTTTTTCTGGGGAGATCTCACTTTTGCTAATATTTCTCTTTGGTGTGTATCTGATATGGACAGCTGTGCTCTTTTGTGCTTCTTCTGTAAATGAATAATTAACTCATGGTTCTACCACACAGTAAAAAGAAAATGTTTTATTACTGCAGTGTTCATCATCTTGGCCTTATATTATGTATACCTAAGCTAAGACTTTGACATATGGAGGAAGGACTGGGCTTCACAAATTGTGAAAAACTAAATAGGCATACTGTATTGTCCTTGTGGAATATTTTAACACTGTAAACAAGATATATACTAAACTGCATGTCTATCATTTATTTGCCTCAACTACACTCTCAGGAAAAGAAAATTTCTAAAAGAAAAGTATAAAAACATTCTTTTTTCTCTAAAAATAACTGCGCTACACTTGAAGTTGACTAGAGGATGGCAAGTGTATATGGCTAATTTCAACTTCAGTTTAGACTATACCTTTAATGTTTTATTGAGAAATACTTCCGCTGTCTTATTTTATTAAATGAGAACTCAGTTGTTAGGTTAGGGTGCTTCTGACATCATGAGATAGCCAATTTATATTTAGATAATGAATTATATTTCTGAGAAAATTTAAATACATTATTAAATTGAACTCTACTATAATTTAAGATTAATTTGTAAATTGAACTGTACTATAATTTAAGATAGATTTTTAAATTGATGCACAAAAAATATTGGAACAGAATAACCTGACTTCAAAACTAGAAATACCATGAACATTTACCATGAATATTTACTGAGTTCCTGAGGATACAAAAATGAAGATCCCACCCTTGTTCTCTAGGGCAGATGCCAGTTATCTTTCCATGGTGTGTGATTCCCAATGCCAGTTTGCAGGCAGGGGCCACACAGGCAGACAGATTTCCAGCAGTCAGTCATGCAGACTGGGAAAAGAAGAGGCATGGAGTAAAGTTTTGCAAAAAGAAATTGATTTTATTTAAAAGACTATTTTAAACTTATGTCTTTCATACTATACTGGGAAATAGCCTTTTCTTGAAGAAATGACAACTGTAGTAAATTAAAGTTTTTTTTGTTTTTACTTGACTGTGCTTACTTATGAGAATGAAAAGTCAGTCACTGTTTGCTTTACAGAATTTTTTTAGCTTCTGATAACCCGTGAATTCACTTCTTGAAATCTGAAGCCCTATTCCAATAATACAAACTGTGAATTATAAAGGAATTCCTAATTCTATGGTGAACTCAAACGTTTTAATTAAGCTATGAAGAAATATCTTTTATTTTAAATATATTATAATATATTTCATCTTAAAAGCTATATTGTAAAGTAACTTCTTAAAGATCTCTTTATCTTTTTATTGTTCTGTATCTGAATTAATTATATGTTATAAGCAAATTTTACTTGCAATAAGTATAAGTAACAATTTAAAGTCTTAGAAATTACTTACAAACAAGGAAGACAAATAAATGAATAAATAGCAAAAGACAAGACTTATCACAAGCAAAAAAATTTTAAATGGCTGATAAAAACATATGGAAGGATGTTCAACTTTACTAGTAATAAACAAGATAAATGGAAGTAGAACAGGTGGGTCAGGCAGTATTTGAGGAAATGAGTATTTTCATTTTCTATTGTTAGAAGAAAATATTGATACAAACTTCCTTGAAAGCTATGTGGCAGTATTTTTAAAACTCTTAGCAACACAAAAATCCTCAGTCTGTTGTGCTGGCATACACCTGTAATCCCAGTCCTCAGGAGGCCGAGGCAGAAGGATGGCAGCCTGAGATATGTAGTGAGTTCAAAATAAACCTAAACCACATAGCAAGACCCTGTCTCAACAAACAAACAAAAAATAAAACCATACAGAAATTCCCAGCACTGGAATTCTCATTTCTAAATATCTTTTCCATAAAAAATTCTAAATTGCCGTAAAAGTGTCATTCTCACTGGCATTTGCTGCAAGGTCCCTTATATGTTTAAATAATTATAATAATCCACAAATTATATTATCATGCAGTCATGGAAAATGATTTTTTAAGAGAAAAACAGATAAATAATGAAACTGAGTTTTGAAACAGGTTGCTAGGACAGTTACAATAGTTGATACATAGCGTATTGTCTTCATAGTAGTTAATCACAATACAAAATACAGGCATGATCTCTTGTCTAAACAATATTAGCACAGAACATTCCTTTCAAGGCATTGACAGAAGCTAGATGTATAACTATCTTAACTATCTTCTTTATACATATTTTTTTTCTTTTTCCCTTTCTTCCTTCCCCCTTTTCTCCCATTGTAGAATGTCTTTTCTTTTCAACAGTTTTTTCCCAGTTCACAATATCTATTGTACATTTTGGGTCTTATTTTCTTGTTCAATTCATTGAGAGAATATGATGTTTGCACATATGAGTCTGATTTATTTCACTTCTGAGTATGGACTTGAGTTGCATCCATTTACCTATTAAAGTCTCCAGTTCATCCTTCTTCATGGCTAATTAGTACTCCATTATATATTAAAAAAACCACATCTTTTTTATCCATTCCTTGGTTGATGGGCATTTGGGTTGTTTCCAAGATTTAGCTGTTACAAATCGTGCTGTTAGAAACATGGGTGCACATATATCGCTGTGGTTATGACGTTTTTAATTATTCTGGGAAGATACTCAGAAGGGGAATAGCTTGTTCAAATGGGACCTCTAATCTCAGTTTTTTAAGGAATCTCCACACTGATTTCCACAGTGGTTGCACCATCCACACTCCCACCAAGAATGGAGAAGGGCTCCTTTTCCCCCATAGTCCCTATGGCATTTGTTATTGGTTGATTTCTTGATGACAGCCATTCTTTCTGGGGTGAGATGAAATCTTAGTGTTGTTTTAATTTACATCTCTTGAAAGACCAATGCTGTTGAACATTTTTTCATGTGCCATTAGTATTTCTTCATCTGACAGGTATGTATTCATCTCAGATGCCAATTTTTGGATTGGGTCTTTGAATTTTGGGGTCTGATTTTTTAAAATTCTTTATATGATCTAGATATAAGTCCTTTTTCTGTGGGACAACTGGCTATACATTTTCCCATTCTGTGGGTTGTCTTTTCACTCTATTGGAGATTTCTTTTGTTGTGAAAAAGCTTTTTAATAAAGTGAGATCCCATTTGTTGACTCTTTGTAGTACTTTCCTTGCAGTCTGGGTTTGTTCATGAAGTTTCTGCCTACACCTATGTCTTTGAGATTTCTGCCTATTTTCTCTTTCAGTAAATTTAGCATTTCTGTTTTAATGTTTATATCTTTTTCTTTTAATATTTATATCTTTGATCCATTTTTGACTTTCATTTAGCACATAGTGATAGACATGGGTCTAATTTTAGTCTTCATGTGGAGAGCCATTGTTTCTAGCACCATTTATTAGACTATCTGCCAGTGAACATGTTTGGCTCCTTTGTCAAAGATAAGGTGGCTGAATGTGTTTAGGGGTGCATCTGCATCTTGTGTTCTGTTCCACTGACCCTCAGGTCTGTTTTTTGCCAGTACTATGTTGATTTTATCACGATAGGTTTGTAGTATAATTTCAGGTTTGGGATTGTGATACCTGCAATTTGCCTTTGTTGCCCAGAATTGCTTTTGGTATTCTAGGTCTTTTGTGGTTCCAAATGAATTTTAGGAAGGTTTTCTCTAGATATGTGAGGTATGTTAGTGGCATTTTCATTGAGATTGCAAACCTCTGTACTCCCGAATTGCAAATTTCGGAGTGTGGCCATTTTCACTGTGTTGATTCTTCCTATCCAAGAGCAAAGGGCATTTACATTTTCTAGTAGGCTTTCCAACCTCCTTTTGTTAAAGGTGCTGTAATTTTCACTGTTCTTTTATACCGTTTGTTAGATTGATTTCTAAGTACTTCATTTTGGGGGATGTTATCATGAAGGGTGTGCTTTCCCTAAATTCTCTCTCTGTGAGTTTGTTGCTTATGTACAGGAATGCTACTGACTTTTGATTGCTGACTTTATATCCTACTACACTATTGAATTTGGATATTAAATCTACCATTTTTTTGGTGGAATTTTTAGCATCTTCCATGTAAAGGATCAAGTCATTTGCAAATAATGATAATTTCTTCCTTTCCTATCTTTATTCCCTTTAATTTTTTCTCTTGCCTAATTGCTGTTGCTAATTTTCCAAAACTATACTGAATAGGAGTGGAGATAGTGGACATCCTTGTCTTGTTCCTGATTTTAAGGTGAATACTTTCAGTTTCCGACCACTTAATATGGTATTAGCTGTTGGTTTGTTATGGATGGCTTTTATACAATTGAGGTAGAGATCATCTATTCCAATTTTCTGTAGGGTTCTTTTTTTATCATGAATGGGTGTTGGGCTTTTTCAAATACTTTTTCTGCATCTATTGAGATGATCTTGTGATTTTTGTCTTTGGTTCTGTTAATATGGTGTATTACATTTATTGATTTGTGTTTGTTGAACCATCTTTGCATCCCAGGTATGAATCCTACTTGGTCATGATGTGTAATCTTCTTGATGATTTGTTGCATTCTTTTTGCCAGTGTATTGTCAAGAATTTCTGCATCAATGTTCATTATGGACATAGGCCTGTAGTTTTCTTTCTTCTTTGGGTTCTTCTCTGGTTTTGGAATCAGAGATTCAATCAGGGTGATACTTGCTCCCAGAAATGATTTTGGAAGTATTGCTTCCCTTCCAATTTCTTTTGTTATTTGTTTTTGGTATCAGCAGTCAAACTGAGGACCATACACTTGCCAGGCAGGCATTTGTGCAGATGAGCTATATCCCTTGGTCCCCCTTCCAATTTCTTTGAAGAGTTTCAGCGTTACTGGCATTAGTTCTTCTTTAAATTTCTTGTAGAATTCAATAGTGAATCAGGGCCTGGGCTGCCTGGGCTTTTCTTTTTTGCTAAATTTTTAATTACACTTTCAATTTCATTGGCTGATATTGGTTTATTTAGAATTTTTATATCTTCTTGGTTTAGTTTTTGCAATTTGATTATGTCTAGGAATCTATTTCTTCTGTGTATTCCATCTTGTTAGAATAAAGGTTCTCATAGTAGGTTTTGATGATCTGGATTTCTATGGGATCTGTTATGACTTCCCCCTTTCGATTCCTAATTGCTTGAGTTTGTGTTTTTTCTTTCCTCTTTTTGATGAATTTGGCTAATGGTTTATAAATTTTATTTATTCTTTCAAAGAACCAACTTTTTGATTCATTGATTCTTTATATTATTTTCTTAGTCTCTATTGCATTAATTTCTGCTCTTATCTTTATAATTTCCTCCCTCATATGAGCTTTGGATTTGATTTGTTCTTCTTTTTCTAGGAATTTGAGGTTCAACATTAGGTTACTTATTTAAAGTTGTTCTGTTTTCCTGGTGTGTGAGTTTTTCACTACAAATTTCTCTTGTAGCACTGCTTTCATTGCATCCCGTAAGTTTCGGTATGTTGTATTGGCATTACTGTTTAATTGTATGTACTTTTTAATTTCATCTTTAATGTTCTCTGTAACCCACTGGTTGTTCAGAAGGGTGTCAATTAATTTCCATGTGTTAATGTAGTTTTTGTGGTTTCCTTTGTCACTGAGTTCCAGTTTCATTGTGCTGTGGTCAGAAAGTATGTATGATATTATTTCAGTTACTCTACATTTACTTAAACATGTTTTGTTAGCTAATATGTGATCTATTTGGGAGAACATCCCATGTGCAACTGAGAAGAATATATATTCTGATGTTTTGGTGTGGAGCACTATGTAGACATTTACCAAGTCTATTTTCTCACAGGTTTGGTTTAATTGTAACATTTCTTTGTTGATTGTCTAGTTGATCTAGCCATTTGTGAGAGTGTGGTATTAAGGTCCTCCACTACAATTGTGTTAGTGTTCATTTGGTTTTTCATGTCAGTTAATATTTGTTTTATGTAGTTGGGTGACCCTGAATTTGGTGCATAAATATGACTGTTATCTCGTCTTGGAAGTTTTCCTTTAACAAGTATATAGTGACCTTCTTTGTCTCTTTTGATCAGTTTTCACTTGAAGTTCGCATTGTCTGCAAACAGGATAGCAATCCTCACTTTTTTCTGGGTTCCTGTGGCATGGAGAATGGTTTTCTTTGACTTTTGGCCTTCGATTTTCTTTTTGGATTTTAGATGTTTTTCTTGAATGCAGCTTATTTTTGGATCTTGCTTCTTGATTCATTCTGCCAGTTTGTTTCTTTTGATTGATGAGTTGAGACCATTTATGTTGATGGTCATAACTGATATATATTGGCTTTTCTTTTTCACGTTGTTTCCTTGTTTTATCCCCTGTCTTTTTGCTCCGTTTAATTGCTTGTCCTGCCTAGCAGCTTGTTTCTGTTGGAGTCCCCGCATTTGCGGTCTTCTTTATCTCTTTCTAATATGTCTTTCATGGCATTCTGTAAAGCTGGTTTGGTGGTCATTAATTTTTTCAGTTGGTCTTTGTCATGGAAGTATATTTCTCCATCATGAAAGATGATTTTGAAGAATCTGTAATAAACTTTTAAAATGTTAAATGGATGCAAAATTCTACATAGGAAAAGATTTTCTATGGGAATTATAAGAAAGCATGTGAGGTCTAATGGAGAGGAGTGGTTTGAGACAGGGTCTTACTACGTGGAGCAGGCAGGCCTTAAACTCATGCAGTCCAGGTTGGTCTCTTATTCATAGTAATCCTCCTGCCTCAGCCTCCCAAGTGCTGGGATTACAGGCATGCACCACCGCACTCCACTATGTGAAGTATTTTTTTAAGAATACAGAAGAAAGAATTATGTAAATATAGCATCACTTCTCTTTCGTGTGTTGCAGTATAACCTTGAAGATTTGGATGCAAGCCATAATCATGTGATTACCCTTGAGGGATTTAGAGGTCTGATGAAACTGAAGCACTTAGACTTGAGCTGGAATCAACTGAAAAAATCTGGGGATGAAATCAATGTGTTATGCAAACACACCACGAGCCTTCTCACTCTTAATATTCACCACAATCCGTGGCAGAAGGTATGCAGCAGACATGGTTAAGAAAAAGCACGCACTCTGATTTCAAAGCCATTTTCTCCATACGTTGATATTCAACAACTGCCAGAACCAGGCAAAGTGTGTTTTTGTAGAGTTCCTTCAAGTCCTTCATAACCTGTTGTCAGAGGGCTGGGGATATAGCTCAGTGGCGCAAGTGCCTGTCTGGCAAACACAAAGTCCTGAGTTTGATTCCCAGTTAAAAAAAAAAAAAAGAGTCATGCTACATAACCTGTAGTAATCAAGTGAATCAAGGGCTGTAATTTCATGTCAGACTTTTGGTAACCTCTAATCTTATTTAAAAAATTGCTATTGGCATTTGTCCCTCCCCTCTGTGCTGCTCTGAAACTCAAAATTCCTCCCATATTTCTCAGTGAAGAGAAGTGCATTGGTGATCAGGTCACTCTTGCCCACTAAGCATCAGGATTTTGTGTTGTTTTTTATATGCAGTTATTTCAGGATAGCAGTTGGTTTTATTCTCAGGTTCTTTTGAAAGCATATTTTAACTCCCATGTGAACAAACTGTTTAATTTAAGCTTTTCATAAATGAAACTTAAGGTCAGATTTGTCTCTTGCAATGATGTAATGAGTTGCCAGATAATTTTAAAATGTTTTGGTCATATTTTTGTTTTATAATTAAAATTTACATTTAATGTAAAAAACAAAACATTGCTCTAAGGTAACTTATGTCATTGCCATTTGCAAACCTCCAGGGAGTTTACATGGCTCTGTGCCAACCGTTACTGTAATGACATACAAGAACTGAGACAGAAGCATAGTATTAAAGAAGAAATAGTTTGATCATAATGTCTTAACTTATGTTTGAGAAACATGTTTTACAATTTATATTTACATTTTGCATTGTTTTTTTTCTATTTTAAGTCCAAAAGTCACCCACCATAAACCTGCATTATGAAGTCTTATTTTCTGTTGTAATGGAAATTTGTTTGAACATTATTTCTTATCATCATAAAAATATGTAATTTAAATTTTCAATGATTATGTTCAAGGATATCTCCAAGTATTTTAAATGAACTTTGTCTTGGTTACTTTTCTGTCATTGCTAAGACAAAATACCTGACACCCAAAATTAAGGAAGGAAAGGTGTATTGAGCTCACAGTTTGTGGAGGTTTCATGGTCTGTGAAGGTTTCAGTCCATACTTGGCTCCAGGGCAGAGTGGCGCATGGGAGAGGGCAACAGTTTGTGGCAGCGGAAGAGAGCAAAAGCAACAAGAGCAAAAGGGGAGGAAGCAAGCAGCCTCTTCCCCCCCCCATAAGTGTATGTCGGGCTAGCTGCCCATGCCGACACTGTCCCAGTGCCCTCCTCTTGCCTAGGTTCAGGATGAATACCAAAAAACATCCTGAAGCAGGCAGGGTGTGCCCTTTCACCCCAGGATGTAGAATGGCTGAGTCACTTAACCAAGCCTCTAGACTCAAGTTGACACAATGTGTCAACCATAACAAACCTCAAACTTGTAATTTCAAGGCTTCTCCATGCTCTGTTTCGAAAAGATATATATAAGGCTATGTTCAACATTTTAGAAAGGACTAAAGAATAATTCATTTTATTAAATTGGCTATATTAGTAAATTTATATTATTGTGTCTCTTCTTTTCAGCTCAGTAAAAGTGAAATATATTTTTTCTTTTGGCAAACCAGGCTTCCTACATGATAATATTACAGCTGTCCCCCTGTTGCCAAGTTGGAGGATCAGGGACTAAAGAGTCTATTGGCTGTTTCCAGCTTCCTGCCACTCTGGACAGACAAGGGTGTGGCAGTTCTCTAACTCTTGTCACCAGTCACTTTTCAACAGCTTGTGGGACTAAGAAGTGGTTAACTATCATTTAATTTCAACTATTATTAGAGAACTAAATTAAACCTTAAATTTAGATATACGAGGGATGATTCGAAAATATAGTGAATGTTAAAATTTTTAAATTATTAAAGTCAGAGACACATTGCTGTTAACCTCCCTGAAGAGCCCCTCCCTCTTCTGACACACTATGTCACCATTCTTGTCACTTTCTGAAGCAGTTCTAGGAGTCCGCTCGTGAGTGTCTTTAGTTGCGCTGTTTTGACTGCATTGTGGCCTGAATAGATTCAGAACATTTCTCTTTCATGGTATTTTGACTTCTTGGATTTGTCGGAGGTTGCTTGGTACTAGATCTGGTGAATGAGATGAACAGTGTTTTTACACCACAGTGTTTTTATTTGACAGAAATTGCCACAAACATTTGTTCAATGAGGGGCAATTCTATTTTATTGTAATAGGATTTTTAAAAGTCATATTACGATAAAAAGAGACAGTACCATTAATGCCCTCAAAATAATATATTCCCTCTACCTTCACCCACATTGATCTTATCTTATTGGCAGTATGTTTTTACTTGAAATTGAAACAATCACTGTATTTACAGTCATGCCTTTTGCATGATAAATAAGGAAATATGTAATTTTGAATTATACAGAAAAGAGTGAAGAAGCGTTCATAATATATTTACTCTTTTGTGAAAATCAACTTTTTGCTATTTTTCCCAAGCCAGACACATTGAGGCTGAGTGTTATTGGCAGATTGAAGACTCTTACACATTTGGATGGGCTCCTCATTTCTGAAGAAGAGACAACAGCAGCTCTAAAATTTATTACTGGCACAAGGATCACTCAGGTTAGATTCTACTATTTACTATTTCTTGTGTGCTATTTGGAACATTCAAATAAGGTTCCTATGTTCGTTTTCTATTTTTAAGATTTTATATTCCCTCTTAGTATGTTAATTACAATGAGCAGTCATGCCACCGGATTGTCTTCTGTTCAAATGTGCCGCCATCTAAATATCAGCTAGTTATATGGATTCTCTGGGTAACAGCCCTGAGAACTATCTTATAAATACTTCTAAGAGAGGGATGGTGAACCTTTTAGAGCTCTCAATGGTTGCCACTGTTCTAGAATAACTGTTTTTTCCTACTCACCAGAGTCCCTTCTACAACCTGCGTGAAAATAAACAACTTTCTGAGGATCACATAAGCTGCAAGTCTCGAGAAGCCATTTAATGAATCTTCTACTTAGTACTGACATTATATATGTCCAGCTGAAAAGAACAAAACCTGTTAGCATGGTGGGGGATATACACTTATCCAGATTAAGAATGCTATACTTTAGCCAAACTAGTGTCAGTTTTTTCAACATCTCCACTCTAGTTATCTAGCACTTTACTTTTGGAGGGTATTTAAATACTCCCTAAACAGTGCACACTATTCTATTTTCAATCTATTCAAAATGAAGGGAAGAACCTTTTTTGTTAAGAAAAATATAATTAACATTCCTGAAGAATACCTAGGAATCTGGGGACTGATCCTACAATAAAAAAAAAATTAAGACAATGCAATTTGACAAATAGACCAATGGAACAGAATGAAAACCTAATAGAGACCCATACATCTATGGAAACTTAAGATATGGCAGATTTGTCTTTGCGGATCAGGGAGGTTACTTACTAAAAGAGATTGACACAAATATATTAAACACCTCACTGCAAAGACAAGGCCAAAAAATCTTAGAAGAAAATATTAGAGGGTGTCATTAAGATCTTGAATGAAGAATTTATTAGGCCTAAAACAAAGCTCATAGACCATGAAAGATTGGGTTTTCTTCAAAGAACACTACAGAAAAAGTAAAAAATACAAAGTAATATTGAGAAAACAAATTTACAACACAAATGTCAAAAAATATTCTTTATACATCCAGAATACATAAGGAAAGAGACAACCAAGTGAACAGAAAAAATTGAACAGACATTTCATTGGAGAGGAAATTAGAACAGCCAATTAACTTAAGGAAATATGGGTCACCACATCAGTATTCAGAAAATGAACATTACAATCATAATGACCTACCAATTATTTAAGTCTGACAATATCAAGTTTCAGCATGAATATTAAGTAGCACTTATAATTGGTACAGTCACTTTGGAAAAAGTTTGACATTATAGACCACACGCATGTGTGTGCACATACACACCTAAGCATGTGTCTGCATGCCCCATACAGCTGACCATGTGTCTTTAGGGACAGGCCCGGAAGAAACTCTTGCATGTATGTAACAAGAGATATGCACAAGAATATACATGACAGCACTGTTCATAATAACAAAGAAACTGAATCACCCTCGGTATTTAACAACAGGAGAGTCACTGAGGGAATGATGTACAGGGGTAGCATGAGTACATTCCAGCCACATACACAGTGGAAGCATTGATTAACCTCGTGACTACAATGTTGAAGAAGAAGCAGAATAAAAGACATTGTTTGGCATATGTAAAGCTCACATAGACTCAAGACTAAATATAGCGTTTATAGGCATAAACATAGACTATAAAGAAAGCAAGTGAATAATAAAAAAATTTGAAAGAAGGATTACTTCTAAGGCAAACAAGGGGAAAGAGCTTAGAATAGGGGATTCTTAGAGGGAATTAGAAAGATTCTAGCTCCCGAGGTGGTTTTATGAGTGATTGCCATGTATACATGTTTGTATTCTAGTAATTCTTTTCAAAGTTTTATCAATTTTATCCTGAAATAGTTTAATATTTTCTTAAGTAATCAAATGATAATTAAAATATATCCAGATATGGAAGTACTCTAAGGCAAAGGCAATGTTCTATGTTAAAATTATTTATTGGACTATACATCTTCCACTGGAAATAGTACTTTTAAACTATGTATAAATGAACCTCTGTTATTTATTTTATTCGCCTTTTTTCCCGTCTTATTAGTCATGTATCTTACGGCACTCTAGTACTAAAGAGGAGAGACCTCGGGTATTAAGCATATGGCCATCTGCCAAAATTCTGACACAGATTTCAAAGTTAGGACCACGTTTACATCTGAGTGGAAACTGGCACTTGAAGGTAAAGGCTCATTATTAAATCTAATATAAAGCTTAATTTAAATTTATTTTTATGTCAACCTTGATCTGCATATCCTGAAAGAGAGCACAAACAGGTAAGGAGCAGAAAATGGGAAGAAATGAATTAAAATGAAATAGTCAAGGAACATTTAGGACCTATATTTTTGGCAAATTTCAAACATAGAGTATTTTGAACTTTAGTCATCATATTGTATATTAAATCTCCTGAACTGCTTTACCTTGCAGTACTAACATGTTGGCCTCTTGACCAATCCCTCTCTGTTTCCCCTTGCCTCCAGCCTCTGATACCCGCCACGCTGCTCTCTGTTTCCATGTTAACTGAGATCTACATTAGTTAAATTCTATGTATGACTGACATTATGCACCATTTAATTCAAAATGTACAAATTGAGCAGTGATATGTATCAGATGAAGTTGTGTATTGGGGCCTTGCTATAGGACCACCAAGCTCCTGCTCAAGGGTACCATGACAGAATAAAACACAGACAAAATATATATTTTGGTTATAAGGGGCACCAGGATGGTCAAGGCCCAGTCACAGGCTAGGGCATGAGGCACAGTGTCCACGACCTTTATTAGGTGTGCAGCATGATGGGGTGTGCTGCTGGGCTGCAGGAAGTAGTGGGGTGAACTGCTGGTGCATTCAATGTTCAGGGATTGAGGAACAATGCATTTCTGGAAAAGCACATGATTAATTAAATAGTCTGATTACCTGCTACCTAGAGTACTGAGCTAGAAGGAATTTGTATGAATCAAAGTCCTCAGCTGCCAGGTTATCTTGCTTTGAAGCATTAGAACTTTACAGACTGTTTGCTAGCCTCAGCTGTGGCCATTGACTTAAAGATTAATCTGTCCTTAAACCAGCCAGGGTTCTCACCACAAGTCATGTAGGCCTAGGACAGATTCTCAATTTATTTTTGTGCCAGTTTATTAATATTATTGCCTGCTCTGTACTGCAGTAAGGTGGTCCTCAGCAGTTGTGCACATTAAATGTATACAATTTTAAGTTTGTTTCTTCCATATAAGCTTAGAAAATAAAAAAGACAATATTATTATTAGGAAAAAATTAATAAATGTACACATTTTAAAACATAAAATAAGACGTGGATAGATGTCATAGGGGATAGGCCTTAACTCTTGTTACCACAAAATTGGAGATTTGAATAAAGACATACTACAAAATAAGGACAGCTTTTGCCATATGTCTCAGCAGGCCAGCAACTTTAAAAGATAGAGCCAGAGATGAAGCCAAAATTGGGTAGTAAAAGATCAAGAATCTTGGCAAGAGAATAGGGGAATGGGTCAGAATTCAGCCAAGGTTATGGGGAAAGGTCAGAGTACACTGCTGACTTCTTGCAGTATGAGACCACCTGAACTCACCACAACGCTGTCTAGAGACTGCATGAAAGACAGGAGCTGCACCCGCAGAAAACAGGAACACAGAAACTGGGCTAAGAGAAGGTCTTGGAAATGAAAGATATCAGTGACATTATTTTTGTTATGGGTTGTGTACTGATGTTGACCTGTGGTGCAGGTCCGAGGCTCACCCCACGGAGGTTCTGGAATTAGGACGGCCCTTTAAGTCACTAGCCACAGGTTTGAGGTGGTCAGGCTGCTGCTTGTCGCCCTGCCCTCTTTGGCTGTGGGCCAGCTTGGGAAAGAGCATGACCTTGAGAGGAGCAGGCAGCCCTGCAGCCCCTGCAGGGCGGCAGCTGAAGTCTCTGCCGACAGCGCTCCTAGCAGCTGGGACTTGCCTTCCCCTGCAGTGGGAACAACACAAGCACATCTGGGTCCAAATAGACCACGAAACCCTCTTTGGAACTGTAATTTTGTCAAATTTTACTTGGGTAAAGCAAGAACTCTGCAATATTTTTAGTTACTGCAGAAATTCTTTTGATATTTATCAAATTTGAATTATTATTTCATTGGCCTTTTTTAATCTTATTGATTGAATTTATTTACAAGATTCAGAAGTAACATAATGTGAATTATTGTATAGATAACTGCCTTAAATTTAGATGGACAGCATCTCTTTGAAATAAAAAATTTAGAAAAATTGGAAAATTTGAAATGGGCATCATTCAGCAATAATAATCTGACTAAAATGGAGGGCCTGGAATCCTGTGTTAACTTGGAAGAGCTCACACTCAATGGAAACTGCATCTCGAAGATCGAAGGTAAGGCACCTGAGAACGGTGAGGTCTCAAAGCCTGAATGTCTAAGTAACCCTCGTGAAAAATTAATCACACCGAGGAAGGGCATTACGGAGTGTCAGGAAAGCTTTCAGTGAGTGTTCTAAGTACCTATCAGGTGGGCTCGTCACAAACTAGTCTATTTAGCAAGCTGATTTCTGCCCTGTCCCCCGTCCCAGCGGTTCCCATCTCTTACTAAAACCTAATGGATACAAGTCCATAAATGGATGGATGAGGTGGGTTTTTTTGTTTGTTTGTTTTTTGACTTTTTGAGACAGGATCTCACTGTGCAGTTCAGGCTGGTCTTGAACTCACTTTGTAGCCCAGGCTGCCTTGAACTTGCAACAGTCCTCCTGCCTCAGCCTCCTGAGTGCTGGGATTATAGGTGTGGAATGAGGTATTTTTTTGAAGAAAATAAAACAGCCTAGTTCATTTTTCAAAATATGAAATTAAGGTCACATTTGGAAGTATTAAGACTTTTAAAAAATAAGAGCAATATTCTCTGGAGATTGACATCAAATGTTCTATATATAGCTTTTATATGGATCCACAAATACAGCTAAATAGCTTTAGGTAATATCTCAATAATGATGAGACCAATATATTTTGACTGTTTAAAGTTCAGTATTAAAACAGGTCTTTCTGGGCCAGAGAGAACAAAAGGAACTTTTGCTGCTTCCTTCCACCAAGATTTAGAGTACGTGTTTTGGAATACATATAGATTTTAAACTTTTCCCCAGCCTTGTTGTTTTCTTGCCCTTATTTAATATTGTGAATCTGGAAAGAAATAGAAATAAACCTTCTGTGACTTACAACTTCCTCTTACTCTCTCTCTCCAAAAATCACTCCATTTGTTTCCATAACCTCTTGGAAGTACATTTTAACATCTCTTTCATGGTGCGGAAACTGAGGCTCTGAAGTTCCGTAATGTATCTGTCATCCCAAACCTAGCCGAAACCAGCTCTGACTCCAACATTCTTATTCTTCATCTGCGCTATCCTGCCCACGGATTAGAAGTGCTTAAGTATATAATGTCAGTAGAAGCAGATCCTGGAAAGAGGCGTCATTTTCAGGACCTCAATCTTAGAGTGCCTCCAAGCATACAAATGCAAAAGTAGGCTAAATACTTCTCTGTAGTACAGATGATTTCATAGTGAGTCAATGTCCTGCATTTTGTATTCTAGCTTCCTAGCCTGAATGTTTTGAAACGTGGAATAATTATTTGGAGCTTTGTGTTGTCATGAAGTTGAAATTCTTAATTAAGGACACTATTTTAAAAGTTATTTGAGAGAAAAAGTATTTCTTTTGTAGCGCTTTTTCTTGACAATTAGAACAACAGATCTACTTAGAAATCCAAAATTAAAACATGGTGTATGGCGCACGACACTGCCCACAAGCCGTATCCTCCTGACACACAAAGAAAAGCAACGATGGTTAATGCTGTAGCGTCCTTAAGGGTTACTGGAACTTAGAAATCACCAGTCAGTTAATTTAAAATCGTCCTTTCAGAGGCAAATGAATTTTTTCTTGAATTGGCTTATGGTTTTCTAGGCATCTCCAAGCTGACTAAGTTAACTCGCCTCAGCATCAATAACAACCTTCTCACTGGTTTGGAAAGGCACACCTTTGATCATATGCTTCATCTTCACTTCCTTTCTCTTGAGAACAACAGAATTACTTCATTGAGTGGTTTACAGAAGACGTTTACCCTGATCGAATTATATATAAGCAATAATTATATTGCTGTCAATCAGGAGATCTACAATTTAAAGGTGACCAGCTGGTGTATTAATTCTTTGTGTTTTTTAAACATTTATTGTTTATACTATGAAAATAACGTATGTTCACTGTGCAGAATTTGGAAAATGTAGAACAATATATGTAAGAAAATTAAAATAAGAATAATAAGGTTAACAAATATGTATTCTGCATGTATATATGCATACGTGTGTTTTGTGTGTGTGTGTGTGTGTGTGTGTGTGTGTGTGTGTATGTGTGTGCCTGTAACCATAATGATCACAATTACAAAAGTTTCTGTGGTAACTTTTTTTGCACTCCAAGGAACAACAAACCCATTCCTCCTAACAAGTATATATTCAGTATCGCCAAGATTCCCCGGTCTGGTAGGGGAAGAGGATTCTCTAACATTGTCTTTTGTCAGTACAACTCTTGATCCTTTGCCACTGTTCCTAACACTGGTTCCAACTCTTTCTGCTCACTTTTACTCAGATTTCCTCTCCTTCATTTCCCTGATGGAACAACGAAGTTAAGGGTGCTGTGTAACAGTCTTCACTAGAAGTTTTCTACAGTGCAGACTGGGAGTTCACGTACAATATACAGTACTACGTGGTTTCGTTGTTTCTTAAATTCAGTGACCACTTCCTCCTTCTGTGTGTTTGACTCTACCGTCTCATGTTCCTATTACCTTATTCCTAGGACTCTGATCCCCTACCAAAAACCATGTCAATTTTCTGTTTTTCCATATATTCAGGCATCACAATTTTTAAAAATAATTATTACAGTAAAAGACACATTATCATTAATCCCCCCTCAAAATAGCCCCCCTCGCTTCAAACATACCTATCCCATTGTTCTTGTGACTTCTGAAGCAATTCTAGAAGTCCTCGTTTAAGAGTGTCTTAATTGTGCTGTCATGGTGCCTCATGAGCCTAAATTGACTTAAAAGTTTTCTTTTCATGGTCATTTTGACTTTGGGAAAGAGCGAGGAATCTCAAGATACCAGATCCTGTGAATAAGTTGGATGAGAACACCTTGTCATGTTTTTATGATCTTGCCTTTTCATTGGACAGCACTCAGCAACATCATTCACTGAACTTTTTATTCCACTTTGTAAAAACATGTAAGAGGACTTCCTGAACTGCTTCAGAAAGCGGCAAGAACCATGTGATAAACGTATCTGAAGCAAGAAGGAATATTTTGAGGGGGATTCATGTAATGTCTTTTACTGTAATAAATTTTTTAAATTAAACACTTGTAGATGTTTGACATTTTGGTTGCCCCTTGCCTTGTCCTAAGTATATCAATGTTCCTTCTAAGCCTTTACCTCTGGTAAATAGTACTTACAGTGCCAATCCTAAAAAGGATTCTGCTGATATAACTTAGACCACTGAAATGCTTATATTACACAAAATTATACTGCAGCAGTGTGAAAGGATAACCCTTGCATTTAAAAGCACTCTTAAAAATCCTCCAATTCTACATCACTGACCAGAAAAATGAAAACAACACCGAGATCCTGTCTCACTGCAGAAAGAGTGGCTGTCATCAAGAAATCAAATAATAAATGCTAGCAAGGCTGCAGGGAAAAAGGAACTCCTCCATATTGTTGGTGGAAATGTAAACTAATACGACTACTATGGAAATCAGTACAGAGATTCCTCAAAAAAAACCCTAAAACTAAAAACTCCATTTGACCCAGCTATTCCTCTTCTAGCTGTCTTCCGCCAACAGTTGCAGACACCATGTTACAGGGATACATGCATACCCATATTTATAGCAGCACAATTCACAATCACGAAGTCTTGAAAGTGGCCAATGTGTCCATCTACAGATGAATGGATGAAAAAAATGTGCCATTTATATGCAATATAAAAAATAGCACCCTTTTTTTCACTATAAAGAAGGATAAATTTGAGTCATTTGTAGGAAAAGGGGTGTGCCTTGGGCCCATAATGTTAAGTGAGACAAATCAGACACATTAGTTTAAATACATGGTTTCTCTCCTGTGAGAAACCTAAAATATAAGTAAATTGAAGAATAAAATGTAGACAATAGAAAACGGAGGGGATAGATATTTTGCCAAAGAGAAGAGGTAGGTGGAGGGAGAGGAGAAGGAAGGGGGATGAAAGAGAATTAAGACGTGTTATATACATGTGCCAACTCCGCACAATGAATGTAATCATTACGCTCTCCAAGCATGTACTAATAAAAATTAAAATAAAAAGCACATTCTGTAAAATTCTAGATAATTCAAATAATTCAAGGATGGTTAGCTTCTTAAAAGAAAAAAGAAACTTGCTGGCGTGTGAGAGCATATGAGATACAAATGTCTATCTTTTTGTGACCTAGGGTTTACGCAACTTGGTCATTCTAGACATGCACGGGAACATTATTGTATGGAATCAAGAAAACTACCGGCTGTTTGTAATATATCATCTTCCAGAACTGAAAGCTTTGGATGGAATCTCAATTGTAAGTTGTTTTTATGACTGACAGTATTTGGTCTAAGGGGTGTTGTTCACATATTCATTGGCCGTGATAACTTTGAACATTGGTTTGTTACTAGCATGATACCATACCTTACTATGCTTATTAAAATCTCTGTCTCCAAAGCTCCTTTCAGATCTAGACTTTAAAATTTTTCATCTATCTAATTCTTAGTTACCTAAAGTAAGACAGTAAGAGAAGGAAGATTATATATACATATAATACATATATAATATATATAAGTATATATAATATAAATATAATATGCATATTACATTTGCAGCCAGAAAGCTGAAAGCCGCAAAATGAAGAGCACAACTCTGTGGCACAGGAGAGAAAAGCTGAGCTCTAGAGCCCCACCATACTCTTGCGCATGAAAGTTGCCTTCTATTTTCAGAAAAAACATAGCTGTTAAAGGTTAATGAAACTATATTTGAACCAATAAATACAGTATGGCAATGTTACTAGCAAATGGTAAAGAAAAACAGAATTAAGGCCTGGGTATGAATGCAATATTGGGAGGCCTGGATTCTCTTGAGGGAGTTCATCCATGGCTCCTGATTTCCATGTAACAGGGTAAGCACATGACAAGAGAGCACCTATTACACAATAAAACTCATCAAGTTTTCTGCAATACTGAGAGATTCGTGATTATTTCATACTCCAAGCTGCTCTGAAAAGATTGCTACTCACTGTCCTGGGTTTTTCAAGGCCCTCCTCACAAGAGCAAATCTAAACCGCCCTCATTCCGACACACACAGATTCTCTAGTTTGGAATACTAGGTTTCATTTAGTTGTTAGCTTTCACTGAGGACTGTTTTAAAAATAGTCACATGAAGCTAGTACCGCACTTACTCTAAAAATATTGTTGAAGATTTTATTCTTCCTACCTCTGGGTCTTTATTTGAAAGGTCACCCAAGAAAGTGCCTTTAGAGATAAGCATAGGGCAAAAAAATCTCTTCTCTCCTAAGGGAAAATTGTGTTCCGTTTACAGGTGAGTGTTATTTAACTGTTCTCCTTCTTGCTTCAACTCCTAAAGGCTTGGTGCCAAATTTAGGATTCAATATGAGAAGCCTAGTGAAATCTTACAGTCTCTCTGACCCTAACCCTGGCTTTTATCTGTTCTAACATTGTTCTTAGTTGTGACCTTCATTTATGATTTGTACTTTACTGTTTATTTGTATTTTCTGTGAGTTGCTACCAATTCTTTGTGGAATAGTGTATAATATAAATACATGAGTTGATAATGGATGTGAAATCTAGATCAAAGTATTTAAACTTTAAATGGAGACAAAAACAGAAGCTGAAAGGTGTGAGAAATCCTGGGCAAAACTGACAGAATTTGTCAATCCTTTGGATTTGGAATGCAAGGAAAGTAAAACTTCCAGAGCTCCACAAGGTGGGAGTCTATGCCAGTAGAAGGTGCCATAACAAAATATGAGTACAGGAAGAAGAGGAGTTTTCAGGAATAAAATGATTAGTACTGGACACACTAAGATCTACTTACTTACTTATTTTTGTTTTTTGAAGTAGCATCTCACTATGTAGTTTAGCCTGGCCTCAGCACACCCAGCTGGACCCGCTAACTTTCGTATGATAGTAGGTAATCTAACTGGAGATGTTAAGCAGACAGTTGAAGTCACAGGACTTAATTGGATTTGGAAATTTACGTGTGTTTAGATTTGAAAGTATATGAAGAGATTTGAGAGTTAAACTGAATTCTCGCATCAGACTGTCGAAAGAAAGAAAGTAGAAAAAGGAAGATAATCTAAGTGAGGCTTTAAATTTTCATTAGGAAACAAAGAGGGAAAAAGCTATGAAGAGTGAACAGAGGGGTATAAAGGAGCATTATAAGTCCATAATTTTTGAGACGTATATAGACTTTAAAAAGGACATGGACCCATTCGTTTATTCAGTGGATGAGCACAGGGAACTACAGAGAACTTACATAACTTGTTCAAAGTTACACAACTTCTTATTGGTAAATCATGAACAACTGAGCCTCATTCTCTGTCCAAAATTCTGTAGACATAGAGTCACATTGTCTTCTTCCAAGTTATAGTGGAAACCAAGGAAAGACAGACTGTGAAGGGCCAAACAGTAGCTTGAGTAGTTCTGCTATTTTATCTGCTCTTCTATATTTATTTTTAGAAGATTATTTTTTATTAAGAATATATATCTTCATTTCAGATATGATGTTTTAATAAAGTAAATAAAAAAGAGTTTGAATAAAATTAGATTAAGTAATATAATCATTTTTAGTTAGGTCAAGCTCAGCCATTTGTCTAAAATATGACCTGCCACTTGTTTTTGTAAGTAAAATTTCATTGCATATTTAAGCTTGTTTATGGCCCATAAGTACTTTGACGCCCTAATGGCAAAATTAAATGATTTTAACAGAGAACCTATTGCTTACAAAGCTTATTATATTGACTGATTCTTTACGGAAAAATACAGAACAAATTTACCAGTCCCTTATTTAGAAGGATAGTAATCAAATATTGATTGTATGATTATGAAAACACAAGAGCTAAATTAGTATGCTTTCTAAAAGTTATTTTGAGATTGTATTATTTGAGATTCAACCAGAGAAGCAGAACTAGTAAGATGGGGAAATGAGTGTATATTTTAATATATATAAAATATATAATGTAAATATTATATATTATATTAACATATAAACATAAACACATACATATGGATACTTAAAAATTGCTTTTTATTTGTGAATGATATTTTCTCTGGATATAGGATTCTTGGTTGACAATTCTTTCATTTTACTTTACTGCTTGAAAAATGTGCCACAGCCTCTGGTACCATGGTTCCTGATGAAAAATCTCTTATTCAGATTGTTTTCCTCTTATAGGCAAGACCTTATTCTTTTCTCATTGCCTTCAGGATTTTTTTCTGTCATTGGTTTTCAGAAATTTGGCTATGATTGTGATTATGATTATGTGTTCTTGCACTGACTTGAGTAATTTTGTGTTTTGGATTTCCTCAGTTTCCTGAATCTCTAGGTCTATGTCATTTTTCAAATGTGGAGAATTATCAGCTGTAGTTCCTCTGAATACCTCTTCAGTTCGACCCTATTTCTCTTTTCCTTCTATGACTCCAATGATATGAATGCTAAATGTTTGTTTCTAGTCCCACAAATCAAGCATATGCTCTATCTTGGTAAGGCGAAGCTCATTTTCTCTTTCTTGATCATATTGGCTAATTTCTATTTATTGTTCTGTCTTGAAGTTCACTGACTCTTTCACCTTTTCTCACCATTCATCCTTGATCTTAACCAAAAGACCAAGAAGCGCTTGATCATCATTCCTCTATGGAACCCATCCATTATGCTATTTTGGTTACAGTATCTTTCAGTTCTAATATCCTTCCTTCATTCTTCTTTATATCCTCTATTTCTTTGCTGGTACTCTTTGTTTACTGATAGTTTCTATTTTTTTCATTTGTTTCAAGTATACTTAGTAATTCCTTGTTGAAGCATTTTTCTGGTGGCTGCTCTGAAATCCTTGTTGGATAGTTACAAATGTCTGTGTTGCTTCAGAGCTACTGTTTGCTGATTGCATTTTTACACTCAATTTGAGATTATCCTGGTTCTTGGTATAATGAGTTTCCTATTTTAACCTAGACATTTTGGTTACTTTCATAGGCTGTAGATCTTATTGAAATACTCTATTTTAGCAAACCTGTGTCAACACTGCACCAGTGAGAAGCTGTAACACCACTTTGTTGCTGTCAGGTCAGAGACAGAAACCCCAATTCTTCATTTGGGCTGTCTTGACAGCAAGGTATATGCGACATTACCTGTCGGACTGGGTCAGGAGTTCTTTTTTCCCACCAGTCCTCCATCCATCCACCCATTCTGGCTGGAAGGGAAGAGACTCCTTGTTCCTATTCTCCATTCACTTAACTAGAGGGAGGAGGCAAGCGCGCCTCAACAGTGTCCCACTGGTCCCCCATTATTATGGGGCATGAATGGGAGTCCATTCCCACCATGTGGTCTCAGTAACACTTTGCTGTTTATTTTTGTTTTTGCTTATGGAGGCTGTACTTACTGCTGGGAGAAGATGAAAGTCCAAGCTGACACTCATCAAGGGGAGGACAGAGAAATGCCTTACCGTGTAGAGGTGGGCAAGCATGCGCAGCCCATTTTGCTTTTACTATTGGGTATGGATGCCAGACCACCATTTTTTTGTGCTGTTTAACTGGAGTAGACCTGTTGTTGTTTGAAAACTTTCTGTCTTGTGAGACTTCTCCTTTCAAAGTCTTTTCACTATAGAAAGGAGGTCTTTCTCTGTGCTTTGTTTAATTTTCTATTGATATTTCTGGGTTTCTGGCTACTCCCATCACCCAGTCTAACAATAAAAGACAAAAACAAAATCCATGGTATCATTTCTGGGGTCCCAGGGTCCCTAGCTGGTCTGCTTTGCCTGCACCTTTCAGTACTCTCATGTTTCGTTTATATATAATGTACAGGAAAGTTCACTGTACTTAGTGGGAGGATGACTTAGTCACATTCCAGATGCCTGGACAAAATACCTGACATCACAATGATTTTAATCCGTAGCTGTCTGGCTTAAAGCCAGAACCAAAAGGGCAGAGGAGCATGACGGAGGCAGAGGCCGTTAAGAAGCACAGAGAGAGACAGGAGAGAGAGGAGAGGAGAGGAGAGGGAGAGGGGCAGGGAGAGGGGCAGGGAGGGGGAGGGGGAGGGGGAGAGGAGAGGAGAGGGACTGGTGATAAGAGTGCCCTGTGCCAGCCCAACCTCCAGTGACCCTCCCTGCTAATGGCCTGGTGAGGTATGAGCACATCAGCGAATGACCCTGCTGATGAGTTTGGGGCCCTGCTGATCCAGTCACCTTCCAGCACACGAGACTTCCGGGACACTGTAAATCTAAATGATAACGGGAAGAGGGAGAGATGAGCACACTCAGTTTTACCAAGAACCAGAGAATTAATCATCTATAAGAGAGGACATAATTTTCTAAATATACTTATATAGGAAACACCAGAGACTGAGTGTGCAAAAGATCTGTTTGGTGGCCGACTTACTTCTGATATGATTGCAGAGAGACAAGGGCATTCAAACTTTATCCAAATGCAAGAACTCAATTGGACTTCATCATCCCTCAGGTATAATCATTTTGCATGCTTGTTGATATTATAATTAAATGTGCAATTATTGTCATTTTCTGACACCCATATATTTATATATCTTATTTAAACATAGCAAGTAACTCATCTGCCCTAATTCAAATCTCATACTAACATTACTACTATTTGAAATGTATTAATAATTTTTTTATTATCAGAGACTGTGATTTAAAATGTCGCTATTTTCTTTCTTCTATTATCTGATCCTCTTTTACAACTAAATCCTGTTGGCTTGCTATTCATATCTTTTTAATGAAAAATTCCATTACATTTTAGTTATGAAAATATAAATTAATAGCAATTCCATACCACTTTTCCTTGCATCTTATGAGTTACAAGAGCGTCCTCAAACATGTACCCTAGACTTGAAGGTTCAGGCTCCAGACTTATCTAACATAGGAATCTCCAGATCCTCCCCAACAATACCATGGCCGCCAATTACTATTCTCAGAGCTCAGAGTTCCATGTGGGGACCAATGGCTCAATGGAACCCCTGGATTTAGCAAGAAATGGGAGCCAGCAAGAGCGGAGGCCTGCGCAAATTATGCAGCTAATGAACGGTGGCCAGGCTGGCACAGACCGATTTTTGCTTCACTTTCCTGCAATGGTCAAACGAAAGGAACAGCTGAAAACTCACACAAGGGTTACAGCTGGTTACATGTAAAATATAAGGTGCCTCTTTCAAAACTTTCCTTCTCCTGGGCCGGGGCTGTAGCTCAGCGGCGCGGCGCCTGCCTGGCAAGTGTGAGGTCCTGAATTCGATTCCTGGAACAACAGCAAAAATTTCCTTCTACCATAAATTGAGGGAAACAAAAGGATCAGGCCACCCGGATCACGTCTTAACTGCTCTAATCCAACGTGCTGTCGCTTCGCAGGCATCGCTCCCTGCTTCTCCTGTTGTGGATGGCGTCATCGTCCTCCGCGCTGACAGGTTTTATTTCCAGCCTCCCGGACCTTCCTGGCGCATACAAGGGCGCTGGCTTTTCTGTCTTTGTACTTCTTATCAATCTTCCCTTAAAGAATAATTTCACATTCCTGGTTTTCCTGTGAGCTTCCCGTGAGTTCTTCCTGGTGTTCTCCGACTTTTATTCTCAGCTCCTCCTGTTCTGCCTCCTTTTCTACTCCCATAATTTTCTTCCCCTTTTCCCGTTTTCTTCTTCTATGTTCTTCTTAAGGAGATTTATCGTTAGCCATTGTTGTAATTTATGATGCCTTCTAAATTTACTGTTTTTAGCACAAACCCTGGCTTTTCACCTGAACATTCAATTGCTCTCTAAATAGTGTCTAGGAGACATCTGCTTGCTGCCCAGGCCAAAAAAAAGTCATTCCTTTCTCTCCTCTGTCCTCCATCTTTATTCATCGCTGTGTTCTGCTCAGATTTAAAGTATGCCTCAATTGCTCTGTGTTTCCACAGTCACGGCACTTGGTGTTGGACTATTTTAAACTCTCTTGTGGTTTTTTTGTTGTGTTATGTAAACTTTCCCTTAAAACCCGTCTGTTACCCATTACTGCCTTCTAAGATACAAATTATCACATTATTTCCCTTCTCAACATTGGTCACTATCTTTTCCATTGTCTACAGAACGAAATTTTAATGCCCTTGTGTCCCATAGAATAACTCGTCTTTCGTAATCCTCTCCTTCACTCCCCATGCCACTTGGTTTCAGAAATTTTAAAATGTATTAGTGTCTTGGTTACTTTTTTCTCATTGCTGAGACAAAATACCCAACATGGAAAATGAAGAAAGAAAAGGTTTATTTAGCTTACAGTTTGTGGAGGTTTCAGTCTGTGGCTGCTTAGAGGTAGGGTGGCACATGGCAGAGGGTGAATGTTCATGGCAGCAGAGCACAGCAAAAACAACCAGCAAAAGGGAGGAATGGCTGCAAGCAGCCTCTTCTCTTCCCTTACATTGTAAACCGCCTACCCCCACCCAGGGGGCGTGTAGCGCTCACACAGTCTCCATGCCCTCCTCTTCCACAGGCTCAGGACATGTACAAAGTAAGCACTCTGGCTTCCTGCTGAATCACTCAGTTAAACCTCCAGACTCCCCAAGTTGACACAATGTATCAACCATAACAATTAGTGCCTGAGTCTGTGCCTTTGTGCCTATTGCAGTGTCCGGAACTCTTGCCTCATTATTTGCCTGGCAGATACCTACAGATCCACTAGGTGTCACCTCAAAACCTTTCTCCTCTGTGATGTTATCCCTGACTTCTTCAAAGAAGCTTTCTTTCCATAAAATGCTATTACACCTAACTCGGTTCAACAATATTCTTTTGCATTTCAGTTTTTTTGCCTCCCACTTCTTAAGAACAGATAGAGTTCCTTTTTCCTATATTGTAGCCTTCCTGACATATTATCTACATTTGGGAAATGTTAGTAAAAATATGTAATGAATAAATGACTTGTTAATGGATAAATGTATGCTATAATTACAACTACAAGTGTAGGATTTGTTATAAAAAGTTGTCATGAAGAGAAGGCAGAGTAGTTCTATAGCTGTGGGCTAGGAATCAAGCATTCTGGTTAGTTACCAGAACATCTTGACAAGGTGGATTGCCATAAAAGTTTCAGGGTATCCCACAAAAAGTTCTTTTTCAAAGATTTTACATGCCTTTTCATTTTCTCTCCCAATCTTATGTCATTCCTGGCATCTCAGTAATAACCTATTTCACATATGTCCTCTCAATTTTATAACCTGAAAGTCTTACGACTTTTCATATCAATTCACTATGGTTTCATGATGATGTATGTAAGATGAATTTATCAATTAATTGGAATGCTTATTTCATGTTCCTTTTATAATACTGCTATATTTATGTGGTAAGAGAAAGCAGTCAAATTCTATGCCATTTTCTTACATATGTGCCCAATAGGTTGTATATATAGGTGGTCACTGAACCCTGACATTTTACATCAAGGCAATTATTTTCATGACATTTGTCAAACAAGATTTTGTAATGCCTTTGGCAGAATCTACCTTTTTCTATGTTTTCTAATTCATTTCAAATTACTATATTTACTTTCTCTAAATTTAGAACTGTGGATTTGATTCCAGTTGACCAATTTCGAAATGTGTGTAATGTGAATCTGCAGAACAATAATCTTACCTCCTTCAGTGGACTCATCTATCTGCCTCAGGTGAAAGTGAGTCCCCTGCAAATGTTTTTTGTTGTTTTTTTTACTAAGCAAAGAAAAGTGTTCCCTTCCAAAGTTATTTTGATTTGACTCTAGTTTTATGCATGTAATTGTCTTACTCTGCAGTAAGAGAGGGGATGGAAAGCTGCCTGTGCAGGGCAAGGTGTAATACGAAGACGGGAGCACTCTGGTTCTTACGGTAGCTTCACTCCTTCCTTTCCTGTTGCCTCAGTTCAGCCCTTTAAACATCGGGGACCGGCTGTCTCTCTAAAGAGTTCTCTCCTCCACATCAGGCTTAGAGGTCTTAGGAGTGCAGACTGATAATGCCGGGTACCTTTCTAGGTCTTTATTATTTTATTTGCAGCACTGTATTTTATTTTCAGTATGAATATGTTATGATTTTGCATATCCCAAATTATGTCCATATTATTTTACTAGTTTATGGGCTGCTTGATCGATGCAGTGTTCTTTCTGTAGGTCTTATGCCTCAACTATAATTATATTGAGTCAATCATGCCTAAAGTAAAGCCTCAGACTCACTTGACAAACAGACAGATACTCTACCAGAAAGTGTCTTCAAGCGGCTATGGACAGCAAGGCACTTCAAAAACAAACAGGTACTATTCTGTTATTCTTTTTATTATCACAAAACTTTTAGTTGAAAATTTAAAAGGAAATAACACATTCTAGTGCATGTATTTAGCTTCTTTTAGTACTTATTTTATTCAGTAGCCAAACAGAAACCTCACAAATGAAAACGTACTAAAACCATTGCTTTTGTCAATGTTTTTCCTCTCCTTCCTCTGCTTTGTATTCACAAATGAAGGAAAAACAAAAAGTCTTGTACGTTCAAGGATCTAGGGTTTCTTTCTCTTAATTGAGATACAATCTACGTAGCATAGAACTCATCATTTGCATACAGTGGAATGATTTTTAGTATTTTTACAAGTTGCCTACCATTACTACTAATTCCAGAACATTTTCATCCTGCCACAAAGAAACCCCTTGCTCAAGTAGTATAGACTTGGAATTCTTTCAACATTTGTCTTCATTTCTAAATTATTATCTGACACATAATGCCCCAGCTCAGTGGAAAAGACACTTTCTGAAGATGAGGACATAATTCCCACTTTCCTATATCCTTCTATTTATTACATATGCATGTTGTATATTCCTATACATATGTATCACTCTGATAGTTATATCATTCAGCTTGTTTTATACATATGTATAACTATTGAACTTTGAGATATATGCATGTCAGAATACTTTCACTTCCAGATTTCCCAGTAATGAACATCTCTTGTGCTTGTCACCTTTATTGAGATACTGTTTACATACATTGTAGTAGAATTCACCAGTTTAAGTTTACAATTTAAGGGTACAGTTTTTTAAATATTGACAAATATATTCAGCCAGACTACTACTATAACAGTCAAGATGCAAAATATGCTCATCACAAAGAGTTCCTTCGTATCTCTTTTCGATGCCCTCTCTCTTAACCTTGTCTGTGACAAAAACCAAAGTTTTATTTTCTGTCAGTGTGACTTTGCCTTGGTTTAGAATTTTTTGATGAATTTACAAAATAAGTACTGTCCTGAGTCTGGCATCTTCCACCTAGAATAATGTTTTTGAGATTTATGCATGTTGTTGAAAGTATCGGTAATTCATTTTATTTTCTGTTTCTCTATCTCAACTTCTATTTTTTCCTAGTCCATGTGTGCAGGACATAATGCTCATATTCCTTGTGGGGAGTTGGTGCATGTACATAACCCAGCTCCAAACTTTTTCATTCTCTCCCTATCCCCTCTTTCAGCCTTCCTCCCCTTCTTGGTCCCACTCTCTTTGTAAAAGATCTATCTCCCTGTTTCCTGTTACTCATCTCTTGTTTTGCTCTTTATTTATATTTTGGATTTCTCATAAAAGAAACTTAGTGACTTTTAAGCTTGTGTGTCTGATTTATTTCACTTAACATTATAGTCTCCAGGTGTACCATGTTCCTACAAATGACTCAAGGTTATCCTACTTCATGGCTGAGTAGTACTCCATGGTGTATAAATACCACTTTCTCTGTTCATCTGAATATTTACAAGTAGTATTCCTACTATACAAATTATATGACAAATTATTTATTCACTTATCACTGATGGACATTTGGTTGTTTCCAATTTGAGGCCATTATCATTCATGCTACCATGAACATTGTATTTATGTACGTCCTTTGTATTGGGGGCTATTCATATTTGATTTTTCTAACATTTTTTTTTTTAGATTTTATTTTAAAGACAAAAGAATGGAGACATATGAACCAGAAAAGCCATAAACAATACAGAAAATACAAAGTTATACAGAATATAGTAGGGAATTAGAACTGGATGTTGTATTACATACTTATCTTCACATTAGTTAACACAAAAACATTAAAGGAAATACCAAATTATAGATAAGATAGTAGGAATTAGCACTGGATGCTGTATAATATAAAGTTATCTTCATTTCTGCTAATACAAAAACGATTGAGGAAATACAGAATTATAGAGAACATAGAAGGGAATTAGCTCTGGATGCTGTCCTACAAAATGTTACCTTCATCTTTGTTACTCAGGTTACACAGATGATGGCCCTTTTGATCAGTTCGTTTTTTCTCCTCCCTCATCTCCATTGCCCTACTACTCAATCAGTTATCTTCCCTGTGATAATAACTGTACTCCTGGGTTTATCTATATCCTTGGACTCTCACCTTGGGAAGAGATATAGCTGCCTCAGACTATACTATAACATACATGGGTGTATACAAACTGCCATGGTTGGAGGTGGGAAAGCACATATGCTCACAGCGGACCGCCCGGCTCCACCCTGTCGTCGTGCTA